>VYZR01032944.1:33093-52578 GCA_013400675.1 Oxylabes madagascariensis
TAAATATGCCATATTTGATCACTTGCCTAACTTGGAGAAAACAGGTGTAACTGCTGAGCTGATGTTTAAAAGCTTTGTGTCTGCTTGGAAAGGAAATCACAAATATTCTTGAGCTACTGTGAATTTATGCCACGAACTCTCCGAAGTTCACAATGAACAATGATGCAGACAGAATGGCTGATGAAAACATTCTATTTTCCCTTTCACATTTGTTACCTTTTCATTTTCTTTCCTTTTCGGTAACCTGCTATACTTTGCCATGGACACGTCATGTTCTGTAGACAAGGAATATTATTTTTTTTTTAGAAATGTGATGTGTATGTGCACACATTAAACATGTCTTCTTTGCTCTAATAGCTGCATAGGAATAGAAACCAAACAGGGACACATACCATTGCTAGCAAGGCCAAAGAGATCCTTCAGCGTGCTTACTTCTGCAAAAGAGAAATCAAATATTCAAAGTAAAACCAGCTGTTAACACTTTGTTCAACTGAGACCATATATGGCATATTTACTGCCCAAGTCACTCCAGCCCTTCCACAGCAGAGATGCATACATTGTGCCTGTCCTGAAAATTCTAAAGCAGATCAGCCGCTAGAGAAATGAATAGGCAGATGGCTAATTAAGGGTGGAGCGAGTTTATTTTATTGAGCAAGTTGTCACTCTGAGAAAGACGCCTTATCTGCCAGTGTCATTTCTCCAAAGAAGCACCATTTCAGTATGTTTATTCTGACAAAAGGCCCACCATTATCATACAAGATCAGCAGTTCTGAACATCCTGACAGTGCTTATGTGATACAGAGAAATTTAAGATCCAGGGACGTATGAACTAAAGTCTTTTTCCTGTGAATCTTCCTCAGTGGGGAACATTTTTTGCTAAGCTGCTCTGTGAAAAGAAATCCGTATCTAATACACCTGACTGCTGGGTATGATGCTTGCATTACAAACACTGGCCATGAGATTCTGATACAGGTAGAGAGAAGACAGACTAAACAAGTAACTTAACTTCACAGGTGTCAGGCACAAGCTATTCTTAGTGTCCTCGCCAACATATGCTGCAACTGGCAAAACTCTCTCAAAAAGCTACAAAGAAAGCACACTTACAAGAACAGGCATGCAACTGTGAAAATACCAAGGGGAAATTGTAGGATGTCATCATGGTCTCTGATTATTTTTAACACCCTACTCATTAATCAGTTTCACCTCTTTTCCACCAGAATGCTTCATTATGACTCAGATGCAGAAAGACAGAAGATTTTTCCACTTGTAACTAACTTGTATCTAGAGGTAGCTACAATATTCAGTGTATAGATGTAACAGGAACAAAATTAAAAACAGTAACACTGTTATTCTTCCTTGCTTAATCCCTCTATGAAATTCCGATGTGGCCAGATCTCTACTAAAAATGCTGTTCTACAGACTGCATCAGAAAAAGTGATGGATACAGTTAAAAAAACCCCTGACATCCAGGGAAGTAGAAGAAACTTTCATTTTCTGTCATGCAGCAGCTGAAACTTTGGTTCCAGGTTTCATATGCATTTTTGTACCTTCTTTAATGAACATGAAGGAAGAATCCGTAAATATGGAAAAAGAATTACTATTCTGAGGCCACATGAAAGAGGTGAGGAAGTGTTTATAGCATCAACATCTTACCATCCAAATTCTGCTTTATATTTGACAGTATGTGATAAACAATGTATTCGTTAACATAGACACCTGGATGTCTTCACGATTTCCAATCAGATACAAGGAACTTAAACCAGTCATTATTTTGCTGTAGTCATTTTGTCTCACATCAAAATGATGTCTACAAGAAGGATGTAAGTGGGACTGCGACAAGTGAAATGAGCAGTGGGCTTTAAAAAAAAGAAAAGAAAGAAAGAAATGCTGCTGCAAAAACTCACATTTCTGTTGCATATGTAGGTAAGAGTGTCCTTGACCTTAAATATGAGCTAGTTTATTTTGAAATTACATCAAGTGTTTGCATTACTGCCTTGCTGTTTAAGTAATGAAAGCCCAACTTCGTGAAATCAGGTAACTTGGAACTACCCTTGTATGGCAAGGATTTAAAGAGCGCTGATTTCTTAAAAAGGAGGGAATACACTATTCTCTGAATTGAAAACAACATTCTTGCTTGTGCTTGTCAAACAGCCCCAAACTTCTGAAGTGGAATAAATATTGTTTGCAAGCCTAATTCACTGCTAAATTTCCCTTCTGGCAATTATAACATCAGTGACTTCAGTGAAATTACATTGGTGTAAAAGCACAGTGACCCAACAAAGAACAAAGCTGTGTATTTTTAAAGTTGCGCCATATGGTGCATAAAATGTTATGTGGTGAACTTGAACTGGTTTTGTCTGAGTAAAAGCATGCACCTGTCAGTGAAATTCTGTAGCAGAAAAAAACCCAAAAACTTTCCTGTGAATCATCAAGGAACAAATTAATACATGGCATTATGTCTCAGTTTATGATGAAATGAACAAGAAGGAACATGTACGGAAAAATGAAACTTAGAATAAAATTTACCTGTGAGATCCTTTTCTCGAAATTGTATTATTGGGAGAACCATTGTATCTGCAAGCTGTTTTGCCAGTTCAGAATGAAGAATATTGAGCTGAAACAGAGAACTGTTCTAAGACACAATACAAATAAAAACCCTAAACCACAGAGAATATCAAAACGCACCAGCCACTTGTGCCCAGCAGATATAATGTACTTCAATGCTTAAAATACACTTCTCAAGATATCTGAGACAGATGGGGATGTCTCCCTAAAAGCTTCATTCTGGCCTGGTATTTTCCAAGGATCCAAGAACTTTTCAGTTCCCACATAATGGATTAAGGCAATTCACTTGACCATTAATTCTAATGCTTAACCCAACAGGATTTAAACTGTAATTATCCTTTATTAACCTGTTTTTGTTAAGTCTCAATGCCATGGAATTACAGTCCCACCATCACAACTACAGTGTCTTGCCATGAACAAGGGTTAACCAGGACAAAATCAAAACAGGGACCATAATGAAAGGTCCCATTCAAGTATTTACCTTCACAGCAGTTTCCCATTCCTGGTTTTGTAAGTGTTTCTAAACTTCAGCATACAGCTGTTTTAAAGGACCCATGTGACACCACTCAGGATGAAGGCAGGCAAGGCTCTCATGTCAACAGCAGCATGCTAAGAATATGAGATGGGTGCAGGTAGGACAGCTATCAGCAATCACACTGCTGGAGCACCTGGAGGGTGCCACACGTTGAGGTGACATCCTGCCTGTTTGCTCAGTGTCCTGGATGCCTCCAGGCAGCCTCATGCAGGTAAAGATGAAGTCAGGATTTCCCACAAGACAATCCCAATTCAATGCAGAACAGACAACTAGAACAGGCACAAGGGGAAGCTAATACATAGAAAAGGAGGCCAAGGAATGGAACAAGTTCTCATGGGGGAAAATGTGACTGACAGAATTGAGCAGAGGCTTTCAGCTTTCTGCCCCCAAATGGCACCATTCTCTTGAACCTCGAAAGGAGAAAGTTCTTGTTTTGATCTATCTGGAGTTCACATAAGCAACTACAAGACTTGTGATAACAAATACTCCTTTCTAGTATCCTAAGAACACATATGCAGCAAGAAAAGCCTAAAAGGAAACCTTTGGGATTCCTCTCACTACATCCTTAGAGTTATCCAAGGGCTCTAAAAGTTTTAACTTACTTTTTGTCCCACAACCCTCTCTCCTCTCCCAAACACCAGACTTCAGTGCAGCCTTTTGCCTTTTTAATCAAAGCTGGAAGTAGACCAACAAGAAAAGATTTTTCTGATGGCACAAGCACTGCTCACAGCAGAGTGATGTGACAAATGAAACCTAAGCAAGAAGGACCTAGATACCAAGGCCATATTGAAATGTTACATAGGCAGGTCTAACAAAAGCATTTACAAACACTCCCAGTACTCAGAAACCTCCAGGGCATGGGGGCATCCACTGCACACAGCTTCACTGTCTTCGAGACACAGTACTGCAGCCTTCCGCAGACATCTCTGGATTCTGCATTATCTCAGAGCAACTAAACTGCAGCTTCACCAATTCACAGCTGCCCTGCATCCATATCTGGCAAGTTTTGGCTCAAACTGCAGGGTTTAAAGCTTAGAAATGTAAGAGTCATGTTAATATGGAATAAAATATAAGATTGCCCCAGCTTAAATGACACATCCTGTTTTAGTCTCTTTTTAAGTTCCCTTATGAAGTTCAGCTTTGCACTGAGGAGAGAATATGGGATGAAGCCACAGAAACAGCTCTAACCATTATGGAAGAGTGGTATCAAACTTCCTTATCCAGAATTAAACTACTCTAAAACCCAAGCACAATCTAGCCTTCAGTGGGAAGGCTCTGAATCAAAAGGAGAGACCCAAAGAAAAACCACTAATATTCTGTATTGTAAAAAGAGATATTAGCAATTCAAATTACCTCATCCACAACTTTTGAAAAATAATGGAGGGTGGATATCACTTCTTCATCTCCTTTACCTAAGGCAAAATGCTGGAAATAGAAACACACATTTGGTCCACAAATCAATAAAGATGAATATAAAATACAACATATGTTTTACTAGAAAGCAAATGAATATTTCTACAAACTGCAACAAATGATAAAAATAAATGTAAAAACAGAAACTCATTAATATATATTCTTTTACCCTGCTCTTCTTGTGTTAAATGAATGGATTTAGAACAACATTTAATTCTTATTATACTCATTTTAAAGTCATAGAATTGGAACAAATTGACTTGTGTCTTCATAAGTTTATTAACTCAGATTTTGTACATTTTTGGGGTTTTTTTATTTGTTTGGCTAGTTCTTTTCTTTTTTTTAGAGTCTCAGAAATGACCCAACTCTCTTGAACATCCTGGGGAAATTCACAACTGCCTTCATATGAAACCAAGTAAAGCAAATGCCCTGAAAACCCACTGTTTACAGACTTCTTCACAAGTGTTGAGGCAGAAAAGAAATCAAAGCCATATGCTGAACATACCTGCTTTTCATAGGCAAGGAGCTGCTTCGAAAGCTGTTGTGTGGCAAGACACATTTCATTCTACAAACAAAAATGACACATTAATAGAAATAATGAAAGGTCCCTAGTGCTGATGTTATCACTATGTTACCAGCTTCTTGACTGAATCTGAAACTACTTACACAAACATTCAGCTGTGTGCAAACAGCTAGTCCCAAAATACCTGCACAGATGTCCTGCTTTCAGTTAGGATAGAGTTAATTTCTTCTCAGCAGCTGTTACAGTGCTGTGTTTTGGATTCAGAGTAAGAATGGTGCTGATACACACTGATGTTTTGGATTTTTGTGAAGTCCCATTTATCCTAAGTAAAGGATTTTTGTTCCTTGTCTCGCGCTTGGCCAGTGAAAGGGCAGGCAAAAGAAGCTGGGAGGGAGCACAGCTGGGACAGATGACCCAAAAGGACCAAACGGAAATTCCACACCATGGAACATCATGCCCAGTAAATAAACTGGGGCAAGAACCCTAAAGGGAGGCCAATCTGGGTTCAGGAAGGGAGCTCTGGCATCAGTTAGTAGGTGGTGAACAATTCCAATGTGCATCACTTTTTTTTTTCCTTTTTATTACCATTATTATAATTTATCATTATTATTGTATTTTATTTTCAATTATTAAACTTCTTTTATATCAAAATACAAGTTTTACTTTGATTCTCCTCCCCATTCCACTGGGGTGAGGGGGACAGAAATGGGGTTGAGCAAGCAACAGAAATGGGGCTGGCAGAATTTCCAGCTGGGCTTAAGCCACGACAACAGCAAAGCAGTAAGAGGCACATACTTCAGATCTACAGCTTAACTACTTTGAATAGAGCTAAGATTTGGGAGTTTGGTTTTAGGCTTGTGTTTCATCCCAACACAAGAAAATAACAAAACTAGAACAACCTCAAACATGTAGGCTGTCATACCAGCATAAGAATGTTTCATACTGGTTAATCATCTTTCCCCAAAATCTACGTCAATAAAGTGAACCAGTAGATGTGCCTCCATAATACATTTATGCTCAGAGAATGTACCAATGTAATTACAGCACTTTAAGTGACTACGGGAGCAGAAACCAGCACATCTCTCTTCTTCTGAAAGTACACACGCACTTAAGATGTGCTTACACCAGGTAAGATTTGTAGACAAGGTGTATCATTTTACTTTGACAGCTGGAAAAACCAGACAAGCACTTGGATATGTCAATCTTTAATCAATGTATTCCTAACACTAGAATATCAACTGCTCTATCCCTGATTTGTTAACAAGGACTTACAACAGGAAGAAAAAAAGGAAGGGGGTAACTGACATCTGTCTTAACCCATATCAGATCCTTCTTGTCCTCAGAAATGCAGAGAACTAGTAACTTTAAATTTAATTTTAAACCTTAACACTAATTCCATTACACTAAGCTATTCCTGTCTCCAGATATATAAGGCCACAGAGAGTTTGTAAAACTAGGAGTCCTTTATACTCTGAACCCTTTATACTAGGGCTGATACATAAAACCATTAAAACTGGGACACGGCTTGTGTGCTTTCTTATGTCCCTTGTCATCCTGAGCAAGCAGAGCCCAGCACAGCAAACTATCTGGGCCAGAGACCCTGAAAAAGCCCTTGATTTGGCCTGCTGCCACCTGTGACATCCTGCATTACAGGCTGGTGCTTCCACCCCGCCTTGGCACGCCAGGAATGGGGGCTCATACGGGCAGCAGGGCCCAACATTCAGTCAGTGTTCAAGTGTGCCCAAGTGCTCAGGGGAGAAATAAAAAAAGCCAAACCAGCCACAGCCTACGTACCAGCAACTGCATGTCAGCACGACAGGAAAAGCTGAACAAGGTAATTTTGACCATCTTAAAACACCATGGTGATAACACTCACAGGCGGGAGGAGATGGCACAGCAGAGGCCTTCTGAGGTACCTCCTTCTGAGGAGTTCAGAGCTGAGATAATGTGGGCCCATGCTTGGATCATGCACACCCCATGACTATTCTCACTTCACAGAGACTGATTAGTCTTATTTCTTGTCTTAGCCCAATTAGTAATAAGCACCACACTTTCACATAACAATAATGCCAGTGATTCCTGTAAGATTTGCAGGTTGGTTATATGGATTATGTAGTTTTTTTCTTCATACAAACACTTGGTATTTAAGCATTTTCCAAGGCAGAGGATGGAAAAGGATGTTCTGCCATATAATGATAAAACAAACCCTGTTAAGGCCTCAGGCATGGAAAAGAATGAGCCTTAATTATCTGTCCCCAAGCAGTAAGAACACCAGAGACTTTGCCACCTTCAAAGTGGGAGCTAGCAAGCAGCGAGTTTATGACAGGGAGGACAGGACTCCCTGCAAGTATACAGAAGACATTAAAAGTGCTTGTTTGTATGCATGTGGGAGGAAATAAAGATTACAGAAAGAAGCACAGCTTCTCAGACTTGGCATCTTTTTCATAAACACAACCTCAAGGACAGTCTTCTTGCAGTTTTTACCCAGGTCTAAGTCCTCACACAGCAACTGTGGTGCCACCTGTAAGCTGTACAGCTGGAGCAGGGTGAGAGAAATCTTTTGAAATAAACCAAGTATCAGAAACATGTCTCTTTTCCCCATTTGTTTCAATTTACTTATTCCTGCAAAGTCTGCAGTTTCGTGATCTGCTCTGAATCTGGGAAATACGTGCTTCTGGCTTAAATCTGCTAACACTAAAAGCAGCTTCAGAATAATGGGCTGATAAAAACAAACAAAATCCCCAACCTCAAAAAACCCTGGCCAAAGACATCCTGTTCTTTTGTGTTCGCTATCCACAAAGCTTCTACCAGTTTGGTTTTTAGACTCAATCCTCAGTTTCCTCACTTAATATTCAAAGGGCATCATTACTCATCTGTGTGGGGCAGTTTGAAGATGGGCAGTGTAAAGAGTTGTGTGGAATAAGCATCTTCCAGGGATCACCACTCCCCAGGAGTGGTCTCCAGTATGTGACAGGATAATGGGAGAATACACAAACCTGGAGGATCTCAAAGGGGTGTAAATTAACAACACCTTACCAAGTACACAATCAGGTAACAACAGTTAATTACAGACCCCAAGCAGACATTCACAGCCTACTACTCCAGATACAGAACAAATTGAGAGGTGTGCCTGACCCAAAACTTACTTTGGGATTTTAGGCTGATTTGGGGACAACAGTTCTGTGTATTACTCACAACCCACTGCTGCCAGCTGGTCACATTTTTCATTTATTGGCTCAGTTCTTTGTGTCAGAACACCACAAACTTGTTGCTCAATCCCTACCCATGTGGAAAAGTTAATCCTGGGTCCTTCATCCTCCCTCCCAACACCTCCCAGACTTAGTTCCATTAGAGGTACAAAATCATTCATTGTATCATTGGGGAAAAAAAACCCAAACAAAAACCAAAACAGACACACACCCAAAAACTGTAAACAAATCAAGTTAAGCTAGCAAGTTGAAACACAGCCCATTGCATAAGGAACAGGAAGCAGGCAAAGTGCTCTGCTGACCTAGTGGTAATACTGCATTGCTAAGCACACTAATCTGGGAAAGTTTGGTTTAATCCTCCTCCCATTTCTTCCTAATCAGCCTTTTCCCCTCCCCCTGCCATGCTGCCATTCAGTTCCAAGACTTAGAAGTTATTTGCATTGCTTCAGTTGACAGATCCACTAAATCCAGGCAAATTATTTTAACAGGTTTTAATCTATTTCCAAGGCATTTTCCCATGGATACAGCAACATTGATTTCCTTTGTCCTGAAGTGACTGCAATTCAATATGCCACAGCAACAGAAAAACTACAATACATTCCTGACTCCACATCTCTTTCACATTATCTTGACATTTCAGAATTCATCATGCATTTACGGAGTGGGAGAGATGATCTATCAAACAAAAACTCAACAAAATCCTGAACAGAAATTGAAGCCTTCTAAATGATGGCAAACTTAACCGGTACTGGGCCTTGCAAATACATTCGTTTGCACTAGATGGTTTTACTTAACAGGGAAGACATCTCTGCAGCATTAACGTAAAAAAAGCGTACAAGAAGGAAGGAAAAACCGTATGTAAATAAGTATAACGAAGTCAGTAGTGATTACAGATGTGCTGACTTTTTTTCCCCTTTTCTTTAACCCTGGCTTGCATCATAGCCCCAGGAATAGATTTCTGTAAGTCTAGTTCAAATGGATAAAGTAATGGAAGTGGTGTCTTGAATCCAGCATTAATCTACCAGAAATGAAAAACAGCAAGTTTAAAAAACATTGTTTAATTTTCAAGTTACTTCAATACCTGACCCAGCCTTCTAATATGTTAGCGGAAAAAAAAAGTCCAGCTTATTTTCTGAGCTAGTGCCCAGGGTAAAGATGTGGTCTTGATTCCACCTTCTTCATTATCACTTTTATTCACTAAGTTGCTCATATCATCAGAAGAGACTGATTTTTCCATAACCTCCATGCCATTTACAATTTCCCAGTGAGGCAGTCTATCCATTTTTAGGATCTCTGTATTTCTCCAAAATAAACTCTGAGGACTAATCTGCTGCAATCCAAAGGTATTTCTGTAGACAGTCGTCTAATAGAGTACAGATTTGAGGGCATGTAAAGGATTAAGTCAAGCTATAAATTAACTTCTAAAGACACAGGTATTCCAGCATGCACAGTTCCAATCCCAATATAATGAAGCTTTCTGCAAAACAACTTCCCTACTCCAGCTACAGTTGGCATTTTTAAAACTGCAAGTAAATACCACACAGAACAAGACACTGGTAAAGGTATTTATCCATGCATTCTGTATGTGCAGAATGACACATAATAAATTTTGGCTTACATCTGGGAAAACTTAATGCCTCATCAAAGAGAAAAAAGACCCAGGTGTGTGGTTGAGGTGGAGGACCCAGGGGGTAGTTGCAGCCTGTCCACCCCTTCAGAACTCAGCAACACATTTACCTTCAAAATCAGGCACAGCACAGAAAGAACTGGGTCTTGATACAATGGTTTTACGCAGCTCCATTTACATATGCTTATCTTCCTACAGAACAGAATTATCCAGCAATCTAGTAAATGGCACAGTCTTACAGGCTTAGCTTGCATATTAAACGGCTTGGAAACATGAACTCAGGGTTGCAGAAGCTAAGCCTCACCAGGGTGCTCAGGCTGCACAGCACTTTACAAGATCAGGCTAACATATGGCTTGCCCTGGTGCTGATTCATAGCACGGCATTCCACCCTTACAAATGGAAACAGTTCAGCAAAGGATCACCCAACAGCTCCAAGGAATAGAAGCCACCAGTCAAAGCACTGCTGAAAAACACCAAAAGCAGCTACAATAGGATGGTTAGCTCAGTACAGAAAGAATCTCTTCTGTCAAAAGAACTACTATCAGCAGAGTATCCATACATTTATGCTGCCTCAGATGTCCAGATTCTCCTTAGCACAATGTTAACTTGCTTCCAGGCACGGTGACTATGCTGACTTTATAGGCAGTACTAAACCCAACTCCCATGCCTTTGTAAATATATTAGTTCTCATGTAGTAATCTTCTGCTTATCTCTGTCAGCAACATATGGTGAATATGCCTCAGGAAGGTAAGAGGTATGATGCAAACTTATGAGTATGGAATAATAATACACACAGTATTTCACAGAAGTCAGTGACAATAATTTATTGCAAATGTTTGTCCCATTCTAACACTCTGTTGAAGCCTCTCTATGTTGAACTAAAAGTTTATAAAATGCTAACTTAATTTTTGTTCCATCAAAATGTTTTAGGGAAAAAGATCTTATAATTTGAAAAGGCAACACAATTGTTCCCTTAGACATGAAAAGAAAACAATTAAAAGAAAAGCTGTATCAGGGTTTACTTGCTAATTAAACAAGAACTTTCAGCACTTGAGGTTAGCTATGCAACATAATAAATATGAAAGTCCATGCATAAGCCTAAAGAGCCTGACACCCAATTACTGAGTTACAGCCTACTGAAGGCAATGCACAGGAAAATGAAACAAGTAGCACTCTTGAAAAATGCACATATGAGGAGTCATGAATGTGCAGAGAGAAGTAACGTTTAATAATCACTACCTAAGATAGCTTGACAGATTCAAGCTGTCCTGACACCCATGTAATGTGATACCTATAAACTAAGACTATTCCGTAACTGTCAAAACTTTCTCTAAGAGTCTGGACGTAAAAAGGCAGTGAGCCGCAGAAGTTGTTGCCTGCTTTGCCTGTGTGCCTCTGGAATCACAAGACAACTTCTCACAGGGGACAGATGCTGAACAAGATCATGCTTCACAATTCCCATGCTGTTCCCTCTCCAGATATATTGATAAAGACATCATGTGTTTCTTATACTCCTCTTCTGACATCACTGCCCCTGTATTTAGACAGGTTTGTCAGGACTCATGAGATGAAATCTCTTTACAATGATAAAATACTGCATCTTACTCTCCTCTCACCTGTTCAACTGCTTAGCCCTTCTAATAGTCAGTAGAGACACAAGAGTCTCCTAAGTGTCCTAAAGGCATTTTGCTTCAAGTGAAGATTCCCAGCTCAGCCATTTGTAGAGCATGATGAAGAACTGGAAATGAAAGTAAAGCTCTGAAAACAATTTACTACGACAGTGGTCAGGAAGGTAAACTGGGCATACTTTGCTCACAAACCATTGCAAGAACATCAGCATTGTAAATTAAGCTAATTAAATTTTCTAACAGTCCTTGCTTGCTGCTGCATTATAATATTGCTCAGGTAATAAAACATCCAGACTGACAAATGCAACATTCACAGAAATCAGCAGTAATGCCAGATGCAACATGAGGGCTTGCACGCAAGAAGGAAGCACTACAGGAATAAACTCTGTAAGGAGTTACTACTCCTTACCACTACTGTGGTAACAATTTCAGGGTACTACAGCACAGCTGGGAGATCTACAGCAGGAAGTATAATATGTACTTACATGGGTATGGTTTATTTGATGAATATAAAAATGCTTCACTATGCTTTACTGTATTTAATTACACTGGTTTGCCAGATCAGCCAAACCTCACTCCTCCAGTGCTACTTTTGGGTTCTGTCACTTCTCAATCAGAGCATTAGGGCAACCTCACACCTCAAATGCCACTTTCAGATCCTGTGACTTCACCTTAATCAGGGCATTGCACACTGCATCTGCCTTGTAGCATCACAGCCTCTTTTTCTAAAGAGCTCCATGTGCAGAAGAGTCACCACATGATCCCATGTGGTGAGAGCACTGTCCTCATCCTGCAGGGCAACCAGAGGCTTGCACAGCACCGAGGGCCTTGTAGCCAAGGCAATCTGCTTCCCATGCATCACCCAGCTGCAGCCCAGGCAGCAGAGCCACTGCTGCACAGGATGCTGCACATCCCTCCTTACACGTTTTTCAAAGTTCTGCTCGAATACACGTAAGACTGAAAAGATGTTTAAAAGGATTCCTATTTTCCTAAATGTTTGTTTAAAAATATGGTCAAGTATTTCTTTTTCACACTCCTTTCAAATGCCCTGACCCAAGTGCCTAAAGCAGTTTGAGCTGTCACTTTACAAATTAATGTGGGTCTCCAAACAGAGCAGTGTTTTGAGACATCTATATGCATATATCCACATGATTAATTTAACAGCATGCAGTTGGTAGTAATTGCTACTCCCCTATGACTTCACACTGAAGCAATGTTAACTAATGCTATTTGATCACAAGTTACAATGGTTTGAAGTACATGAAAATCTGGGTTTTCATCACAAGAAACACCAAACTTCTAGTAAGGTAGCCCCAAAAAATCTTGAAAACATGATTAAGACATCTGGGAAATGATAAAGTTCAGAACAAACTATGGAAGAAAACAAAACTAACATTTTTTTTAAACTAAGTGTTTTGAGGGGGTATAAACCCTGAATTCTCAGTACTGGAGACTGGTACAACAAACTGTGGCTTTGTCTGACTGGCATGACTGTGATCCCAGTCATTTTATGGTCATTGCTTTAAAGTAGGTCAGTATCCATAATTTCTGTCTTACAGATATGGAAATCGGAGCAGGAGATGACTGTGACTGTGCAAACAGAAAATTTGACTTTGCATAGACAAAATTTAAGTCAGGAAAATAAAAAGGCAAATTCAGAAAGTGACCTCTCAATACTCTCAGCTTTTACAGAGTTGATAACACCTACTAATATGGTGCTATTGAGGCCCAGATGACACAGCAACAAAAGTGCTTTTTCTCTCAAGTTGTGATTAGGCAGCCAAGAAATATCACACACATTTTTCTTAACTGTCCATGTATGTTTAGTAGGCAGTTCAGCATTGCCCTTCTATTTCTACATCTCAAAATTGCATCAAACTCCAAAGACCTATTTCAAAGGATATAGCCAATATTCACAAGTGACTGAATATTTACATGAAACTAAAGCAGTGTTCAAAAAAAGAAGGGGCCAAAAAGTGCTAGAAAAATGAAGCAGACTCAGTAGTACTGCAGAATACTAATGGGCAAATGTACTGAGACAATGAGAAAAAAAAGGAAATGTCGTAATTGTGGTGAAAGAGAAATGGAGAAGGCTAAAAACCAAGATGGAAAGGAAGAGGCAAACAAAAGCAGAAAAAAAAAAGGTTTTTTTCTTGAATCACAGACCAGAGCAACCACTTCCTAAAACGACATCCTAAAATGTCATCAGCAGTGGAAAGGGACATGCAGCCTACAAGCTGGATATTGAAAATCAGATTTATCTCCTGATTCCCTTCTTCATCCATTTCAATCCTACCCAATCTTTGTTGTCAAATTGCTACCACCCAACATGCCCACACTCTGTCACTCTTAAAGCACAATGACTCTACCAAAATGCCTATCCCTGACTTTCAGTGCTGATTTCATGTCACCTCTCGAGCCCTCAGCCACGCCCTGCATCATTTCCTATGTACCTAAGCAGTGCTGCAAACCTCTGGCTGCTCTGCATTTCCACAACATCCAAGACATGAAGACTTTGGAGCTCTCCAAAGCTGGATCTTCCAGGTGTAGACAGCCAGATCCTGGGCAAATGGTTCCTCCATGTCAAACTATCAGTCACCCAAAGAGCAGTCCCACCGAACGGACATATATCTGCAGTAGACTTATAGCTGAGCTGATTTCTAGTAATGTTCTACATTACATGTAGAACATTTCTTCAAGCAAATACAAAATACCCCTGAGCTCCTAATCTCTCTGTGTACTCTGATTTACTGGTTTAAGAACAGAAAAGTTGTTTCTAGTGAACTCAAGAACTTAACCTACATAAATTGCAAAACTTCATGAGACACCGTGTATGTCTTTAAAGACCCAGATAAGGCATTTTGAAACACCTAATTTTATGCACATGGGAATCAGCTTCACTGAAAATCACTCAGATTTACATTTTACAAAGCACTGGATGTAATTTCTCTTACAGGTTTTACTTTCAAAGGGCTTTAGTCATCTAGGTCATGTAAACACACTAGAAAACGTTATTTCTCCTGCTCCTGCTCATGTGTTTTTCATGACTACGGTACGCACTTGACTTTAGCACGACCCAAAGTGCACATCTGCTCTGTAACCAATGGACATGGGCAGTTCCCTCCAGGAGGTGAGTCACAGCATCAAAGTTGGTGCCTAAAGTCAGTGTGCAGACCTGGGAACTGTGTCTACATTTTGGCAAGCAATTTTATCAAGGCTGGCCTTCCCATAAGGTAAGGACACAGCACAGTTTTACTCTGATTAATTGTTTGGAGACAAAGTAAATAATTCTCTTTTTCTTCCATGAATACGAGTTTTCTGAGCATCAAGGCAGGAAGAAGTTGAGCTATCAGATGAAAAACACCCACAACTCCTCTTAAACCACAAAAGGTACATGTACTTAGCAACTTTAATGTAAATAACAGCATCATAACAGCAATTTATCTTTTACTCCACATTGAACAAAAGAAATACAAATGAAAAATTACCTGGGCACCATAGACTCGTTGCATTGCCTGAAGCAACTGGTTTGTGTATTCAGTAAGGGTTCCTGCATCTTCTTCAAAGACACTGAGCAAAGAACGAGTCTTCAACAAAAGAAAAAAAAAGCAAACAGTTTTCAGTCCTGAGCAGAAAAATTAGAAAGAATCAAACAACTACGAAGAGATGATAGTAAGAAGTAAAAAGCAATCAGAAATAATATGCTCTTGACTTGCACGATTCTGTTTATTCAGAATCTCTAAACATGCGGAAATTAGTCCTTTTATTACGGATAGGTAAACTGAGGCACAAGGAGAAAAACTAATAAAATGCTATAGCCACATCCCAACTCTCAGGCTCTTGCTCTTACTAATAGGCAGTCCTTACAACATAATTAGGAATGTAAAAAATCCTGAATATCTTCCTGCTGCAGACAGTAATTCAAACCATGTTAAGGACTGAGGGTCAAACACCACTGCTTGCTCACTTTACTTCTTCAGTGTCAGACTGCATTGAAAGCACCCCTTTCCAGTGAGATAATTTACACTCTGTTATTCACTCCCCACGCTCTTGAGCAACTCTTAAGGGGCCACGGCCAGCAAGCTGATGTCACTGGACCAAACAACTGAGTGTTCATCTCCGAGAGGCACACAAGGATACACCCACTTGGAGATACCCTGTATTTTCTTCACTCTGCTACCTCATCCTTGTCAGCAAGCAGGAAGGGGATAAAGACTCAAATTCCCTTGGTTTGTTGAGGTGGAATCATCAGGAATAAAGAATTATGTTGCTGACACAGCTCCCAAGATGGGAAGGAAAAGGTATTTCAGAATAATGCTAGGCTCCAGAATTTGGTAGATCTTTACAATAATTATGGAGGAATGATTGTCCCTTTAACAAAGTCATGATGCATACTTAGCCTGGATAAATCCAATGTATTTGAAGCTAACTGGAAACGTCTCTCCATCTGTACAGCTAACTTATATGACATTAATGAGCTTCATCTGCTTACATGAGGGGCACAAACTCCAGTACTTTCACAGACATGTCAATCCGGTAAAAGAGCAAGTGCTTCATTTATCCCCCTATTACAGGAATCTCTAATGTACCTGAAGTATCCAGGTTCGAATTTGGGAAATTTATTTTTCAAGTTTTAAGATAGTCCACTATTTTAAGAGAAGGCACACGCATTTTCCAAGGCACGTTTTCTTCTCTGCAAAACTCTCTGCTCAGACTTTCTTTGTCCTGGAAAATTCAACACCGGCATCCTTCAAGAATCCTGGCCTATGATTAACTATCATTTCACCTCTGCTGAGAAGTACCTAAGCCAGAAATTAGTGCTGTTCACCAGTTAAAATAAATGACCTGGGAGTCAGTCTTTGGGTTCTCCTCATAACCATCTTACTCTGAGTAACTTTAAAAGCCCTCAACAGTTCACTCTGCTGATGTGCTGAGCTGCTACAACACTTCCTACCTGAGAGATGCCGGGAAGCTAGTTTGACATCCTAGCATGTAACTCAATATGCATTACAAAGTATTGTTTTCAAATAAAGAGAACATAAAAACCAGAGAATGGAGAGAAGTAAAAGTCAATGAAATGGATACCAGGAACCCAAACATTAAAAGAACCTTGGTACAGAGCTTCCCTGTAAGGACAGCATGTTTTTGAGAGTTTTCCACATTAAGATATTATTTCAGTAACTGAAAATATATTGATTTGCAAAAATATCTGGTTTCATATGTTTTATCTTCGATGATGTATTAAAACAAGCAAAATAATGTCAACAAACTATCTTGTATCTATACAGTGCTCAACTGCCTGTATTACAACAGCACATGAAAAGTACAGAGTACAAAGATGGTTAAAAATATAAATCTGGGTAAAGCGAAAATTATAAAACTTGACACAGTGTTTATCAAGCCAAATCTCAAGCAAAAACTAAAAGGTTATAAAGAAATTGCTTGAAGCGGGCTACAAATCACACACTTCTGCCTGCTGGAAAAGGCTCCCAAATCCAGGAATGTCAGCTACATTTGTAAATTTTACTGTATTTTTGCAGGTTCAGATTTTTCATTTGTCTAAATGTGGCTTGAGGTAGAACAGCTCCGGGAACCAACTTCTGAAAGTCTTGGCCTCATTGTTCAAAAATAATAAAAAACAACAAATGATTCAGACAGTTTGGAAGTTATTCTTGGAAACTTTTACATTTAAGAATACCATATGAAATCACTGCAACAAAATACCAGTATGTGTGCATTTTCTTTGTTGCTGTTTTGACAAATTTTGGAATAGCAGCTAATGTTGATGAAATAAACCAGTAATCCAAATATTAAGCTAACATTTAGGATGCCCCATTATTCACAACATTATCTCAGCTTCTGGAAAAATAGGAAGAAATTTTCTAGTTTCATGTAAGTACTTCCCTTGATTTCAGCATTACTGTTGACATAAATTTTTCTCTCTTTTGTAACCAAACACCTCAAAGTTAAGACACTACTTATGGCCTCTTTCAGCCAGTGTCTGGAGACAAATCAAGACATAAGTACTGTATTGACGGGGAGAGATAAATCAAGTTTCAGAAACCTAATGAAGAAGTAACTTTGGCCTAATCCTTGGTCTTGCATGCAAATCGCATACTTCCCACAGATTATACAAAGTGACGCTATATCCTCATTTCACCATCCCTTTGCACTCCTGTGACTACAGAGAGCAGGAGAGAATCAGGTTCCTTCACACAGAAGTAAATGATCCTGTCAGATGCTATGCTACTCATTTTTGTGGAACAGAGACTTTTTGCCTTGATTTTATGAATCTAAAGCTCTCCCCAGTGAAAAAAGTAATAAAAATATAAAAGACTGAAACAACCCACTCCTGCTTCCTTGCATCAAAAAATACATTTTAGTAACGCTGGCCCACTATAAAAATTAAACAATGTCCCTCCCTCCAAAAAGAGCTTGAAGAAAAAGCAATGACCAAATCAAGGCAAAAGATCCTGCCAATACTCAGGTTTATGCACAGCCTGACATTCCAATAATTGCAAAGGAGATGTTAACAGCCTTTATTTCAGGACACAGGAAAGATGACAACCTCCAAATTCAGTTCAGTGCATTGTTCAGCTGCTTTCAGTCAGTGTTACATTTTCAATCATTGAGGGAAGCGTTGACTGAAGACGTAAATCAGTTCACTTCTCCTGCATGTCAATTTCTTCTGCTTCAGGAGGCAGTGGGTAGGGTAACACTAAAAATGTTACTAACTACCCATAATAAATCTGGTACATTCTGGTAAACTGTGGAACACAGAAAAGCTCAGGCTGGTAAGGAACTCTGCAGGTCACCTTGTCCAAACCTCTGCTCCAAGTAGGGCTGACTTTGGTGTAACATCACATTACTCAACGCTTCTTCCAGCCCAGTGGAAAAAATTCCCAAGGATGATCACAAATACGCCACATTGAACAGATGACAGAAATCCATCTTACTAGAATGGGATTTCATGAAATTACAAAAAAAAATAGGATAAAATGAGGCAATTAAGATAAGACCCAAGGCTCATTAAGTCCTGACAGGTGCACTTTCAATCTTTCCTTCAAAATGTCTCATGATAGACTCTGCAACACCTTGCAGCAATCCACTCCACAGCTTACCTATTCATTCCTCCTCCTGATCCATCAGCAGACGAGTTAGGATTACAACACAGGGTTGGTTACCTGGAAGCTAGACCCATACTGATCCACCCTGCCCTCATTTGTTCTTTCCCTGCTTCACCAACTACTTTTGTATCTCTCTCACCACCACTTTGTCCCCAAGCGCACCTTCCTCATCCCTCAGTGAATTGCCACTCTTTCCCCTTCCCGTTACTTCTCTCTTCCACTCAACCAGCCTCTGAACACGTCAAGACATGGCATGTTCTTCTCTGTGGGCTTCCACAGTGCCAGGGGTCCCCTGTGCAGCGGCGGCACATCGCGGCTCCCGGCAGCGAAAGGAAGAACGTCCTCCCCTGCCTGCACACGGGAAGGGAAGGGCAGCGACAGCCTCTCTTCGTTCCTTAGACTCCTTCGGTGGGATCCGCCTCACTTATCCTCATGGGAGCTCCTGTACGGGAACTGCGGCCCTTGAGGAGCAGGTACGCTGGCGGTGACGCTCCTCCAGCCCATTTTGTCACCGAGGCCAGGTGACTCACCGCGCACAGGTGTCCCTTTCCCTTCGGGGGAAGCCAGCGCACCGAGCCCTGCCCACCTGTCCTTCCCCGACACGCCTCGGCTGCTCGGGGCAACCCTTACAGCCGCCGAGCGCACACCCACACGGGACGGTGCGAGGAAAAAGCCACAGGATTTTCACTAAGGGCGGTGAGGGGAAAGGGCGCAGTGCCCTCCGCGCTGGGGGACGGCCCTCATCCCGGGAGACCCCGAGGAGCAGAGACTGCCTGCTTTTCCCCCGACGAGCGCCCCGCGGGACACCGGACCTCCCCCGCGGCCCACGGCCGCCGCCCGCCCGCCTCAGCGCATCC
>VYZR01032960.1:4483-16225 GCA_013400675.1 Oxylabes madagascariensis
CTACTCTCAAGATGAATGAACTTTATCTTTCCAGGAAGTTAAATTTTTTATTTAAAATGTGAAATCTTGTTGAGTTCCAGGGTTAAGAGCATGGTTTCAAAGCTGATATGCTTTCAACATATGGCTCTCTTATTTCTAGCTATATTTAACATTCTTTTATCTTGAAACATTTTACTCAATTTCTCAAACATTCTTTTATCTTGAAACTTTTTACACAATTTCTCAGAAATGCCATTTGTTCAAAAATAAAAATAAATTTTTGAGAATGAAGTCTCCAGCAGGATATCTCTTTCCTCTATTTACATGCAGGAGACAACCCTGGCAACAATTTAACTCCATCAAGTTGGAGAAATTCCACCTGGACTACGTGTCCCACAATCAAACTGGTGTGTGTTCCAGAAGATGGTTCACTATCAGGTGATAACTGAGAGTGTGTTGCATTTCTCTTCGCATCAAGAGAAATATAATCACTTATGCAGGAATTTTACACAGCAAGTGGGCCTAAATTATTCCACTTTATGCTGGGCCCTGCTCTCAGAGCACTTCGTGGGGCAACTTGTACAGAGCCCCAGGTCAGACTGGGATTCCCACTGAATCTGGCAGGAGTGCACTACCTTCCAGACTATACACATTTCATCAATAAACCACTCCCAGATGTTTTCCTGTTAAATGTTTCAGTTGAGGAATCAGGACCTAGGAGATACAAGGCTAAATAAACAGAAAGTATTTGAGTGTTTGAGAGTTACTCGTAAGAGAAATGCTGAAACATGCTCCTGGGAACTATGCTACTTTTAATATAATAAGGAAAGAGCCAACCCTGAATAAACATGAGAGCTACAACAAGTAAAATATGAATACAGTTGACTTTGTGATGGCCAGCACTGTTTCATTAATGGAAGTGATCTGTTAAGCAATCTGGATAAGATCCAGAGTGTTCCTCCCACAGAATAAGTGATATTTTTTGCAATACCTTGCATCAGGTGCATAGCAATGGTATTACACAGCAAGAAAAGGCTACCTGATCTATTAAAATTACAAGAAATAAACAACTACTAAGGGTACCTACAATTAGGATACTCCTTAAAAAGGCAGAATTGAGTGCCACTGCCCTCTTCTCCACTACATCTCACATCCAACCAGTTCTGCCCTTATACCTGCACAAGAAAAAAAGGAATGGTTTAAGGTTTCAATGAAAAAATAGGCATCTAATATGGCCTCATCAGTCATAGAGGTGTGGCAGCATCCTCCCGCCTTGCAGATTCTCAGTGAATATTCAAACCCTCTCCTAGACTCCCTCTGTATCAATTTTCTCAACTACTCCTCTTAAGATTTTAATTAGAATTTCTACAGTTATGCAGAGATAACATAGAACTATTGCAGAAATATTTCTACAGTACTATCGAAATATTTACTTGAGCTGAAATTCAAAATGTGCTTTCACATAGGAGGGCATAATCCCAACATTTCATATTCTAGTGCAGAGGCAGCTCCCTTAGACCAATCACTTTAATCTGGATGCAATTACCATTTTTTTCTAGAAAAGTTCAATTTTTAGAATTTAAGAGTGTTGTATGAACCTTTCTGTTTTTAATGAGATTATATCTTCTGTCAAAAGACATTTTTTTCTCAAATGATTTTTATTATTGCCTTACAAAACATAGATTTGTCATGGGAAAAGGTAGCTAAAGTGCATTGCACAGCCCCTTGTTTCCCGCAATGTTCCACTGAATTTCATAGAAATAATCTACTGCAGAACTACTAGTCAGTGTGAATAATTGTGAGACTCTGCCTGCCACCTATCTATCATGATCATCTCAGATAGCTAGATAGTCCACAGTATTCAAACCATGCAGAATGGCATAAAACTGCACAACAGCTACAAAAAACAACAAAGATTGATCTTCTAGTACCATTAGGTCTATTACATTCAAGTATGTTAAAAGTGAATAATAACAATAATTTTTAAAATTACAAATAAAAGTCTAACTAAGGTTACAAGGGCAAAAAAACCACTGATGACAGACTACTGTGAGGACAGTTCAGAAGGAAAATAATTTATTTGTGAGATTTAAGTATGTGCTACTAATACTTTTATTAAATGGTAAACCTATACTTTGGAGATTTCTGATCATGACATATATTGGAATTTACATTAAGGAGAGATGGCTACTCATAGATATTATTGTTTATAAATCAGGTCTCTTTTATGTAATAGACAAACTACCAGAATTATTTAAGGGAGTGCTGATACTGAAAAATGAGTATTGATTAAAAGACAAAAATAATCCCCAAGAAAATGAAGCATTGAAATCAGACAAAAACATTTAAAAAAAAGAATGAGCAGTACCCAGAACTTGGAGTGCCACTTCCTAAGAAACACATACAGTAGCAAAATCTATTTTAATTGCATATGGGGACTTTGCCTGGATTATGCCCAGGCACATGACAAACCATTACCAAGTCCCCTGTTGGGAGTAAAGGACAAAAAGGGCTTTTACTTGGCTTGTTGCCACTTTTCTCAGGAACAATAAGTCAGTCACTGGTCACAAAACAAGAGTCTCCTGCATCAAGCCAGCCACCCCCAGGGAGGCTCTGGCTGGCAGCAATTTCAGGCAGCTCCAGCTTCCCAGTGCCCAGCACTGGGGGCTGCCAGCCCCTCTCCTTGGCACCAACTAAACTGGGCCGCCCAGTCATCCCCTCTCTTTGCAGCTCTTCCTCATTGCTCTGCATCACATTCTTTTTAAAAGTTATTGCATAGCAAAGAGAGGCTGTTTAAGACTTCAAGTCATGAAACATTCTCCTGATTAAGGAGTAGTCACATTCTATATTTCCAAATGGGACGAGTTCCATTGCCTCTGGCAAGAGCAATATGTACAAGCCTACAGCACCATGAGTAGGCTCAGAGTAATCAATGGTTAACTGGCCAAATAAAGGACAAAAACTATCCCTGGGGCCCCAGCAAGGATCGTGATAAAGGATCTGGAAGGCTTCTGATTCCTTAAGAGCCTAGAAGGCATAGAGGCCCTCTGAAAAGTGAGTTGTACAGTCCTTGTAAGCACTCAGCGAGTGCATTTTGAATGTCCCACTGTGGTCAGCAAAGGCTGACCACAAAATCAAGGGATCTTCTCAGCCTGGCAAAACGGAAACAATCTTAGCCACCCAGAAACTCTGTTTTAATGAAAAGCAGGGGAATAAGATACAGAAAATGATCATTTGAAGTACACAATATTTAGTATTTTTTTAGATATCTTTAAGGACAAGGGGAGTCCCCTGTCCCTTGTCTTTCCCACTGTGTCATTTGTTATCATGATATTAACATAAGGACTTGGACTCCATCCACCTTCTGAACTCCTAATCTGATGATGTGATTGCTCAAAATGACATTTTATTTCCCCAGGAATCACACACTAGTTGAACTAATGCCTGATAAGGAAGGTACATTGTGACTTTATTCAACACTTTGTATACTTGCACTAGAACCTGTTCTTTTATTTTCCAGTGCAAATCTAAAAATTTTTTGCATGGAACAGAGAATCTTATCTGTGGATTGTAAGTGAATATTTTCCCATTAACTCTACATCAGTTTTTCAACTAATCTCAGAACAACCATATTTGCTTTTCTTATGGCATGGTACCAGTTTTAAATAAGATTTGTAGTTCTCCATCAGATATAGCAGAATAATCTTACTATAAATAAAAAGATTAAAAAAAGAAAAATTATTATATGACTTGGAGATAAATATAAAAAAAATCAAGACCATAAAAATTCTCATGCTTATGATTTGCCTATTTTTATAATAATATGTCAAATTTTCTACATTTTAAATACCATTGCACAGTGAGAAAACAGCTGAGTTTGTTATTTTCCCTTAGAATTACGTCTGAAATGCTTATAAATAGTTGATTCCCACCTTTTCAAAGTTCCTTGAAAATGCAATGTGCATTAGTTAGCACACAATGCACTAATTAGCACAACAAACGCTGGTTTATATTTGTAATCCTACCTAGAATCCATCTTTGCATTAGTTTCAGGTCAGAAAAGATGCAGTATTTCCCATAACTGCAAGAAACAGATAATAGAAAAGCTGTAGGTTGGATTTCTCTGCTGAAGTTAACAACACACAACAATATAAGCAATTTAACTCCTTTAAGCAACTTTGTTCCCATCATTGTGTTTCATGCCTTTGTTAAAAAGTGACAACAACAGTTTCAATATCAATAATAAAATGTAAAAATAAAAGTTAAGAATTAAATCAGACAACCTAAGTGCCAAGTCTGTAATGGAAAGAAGGACGAGGCACCAAAGAAAAGCCCCCCACATTTGCACAAACGCTACCGGGTAAATTGTTTTTCACACAACTTCAAAGTAAACATTCTTTGGCAATGAATTAGTTCCAGGTCTTATGCAGAAATGTTAACACAACATATCTCACATATGTGCATTTAATTGTTTTTGCAATTATATATCCTGACATTGAAAACAGCACTGTGCTCAAACAAATTAAATGTGCAGTTTTGGGGGGTTACATTTGGAGAACTTCCTTAAAGTTTTGTTTTGTCAGTTTCTCTGATTTTGTTCTTTAAATGGTATCCAACCCCCAAGGCAACTTTGATAAAGTCAATGAAATCATACAGGTAGAAAGGACAAAAATGCAGCCTCTGGATTTCAAATAGTGACAACACCAGTCTCACCATTAAGCCTGACACAAGAACCTTTTAATTTAAATGTAATCTCCAAAAGACCAAATTACCAGCAACATGTTCTCATTAATTCCTGTAAGGGATGTTCAAGCTTTGACCCCTTATTGTTCTCCTTATCGAGAAGTGGTTGAGTCATAGTATTAATAAGCCATCACTCATTTAAGTGGTCATTCACTGCTGGGCGGGGAAAAGATAGGCTCATCCTTTTGAAGTGGGAATGGGCAAGCAAGGCTGCTGTAATAGGCTGTGATTATTTTCACTATGAATGCTCTCCCAGCTTTCAAAAATTAAAAGGAGCACTCATTTTCCTGCTTGAGTATTTCTCACACTGGCAAAAAAATGAAGCCTTTGAAATGTAAATGATTTAATCTTTGCAAACCCCTGCTTCAGAGGGAGGTACAGCTTCATTTACAAAATGAAGACATTTTAGGAAATGATTATCATTGTAAAATTGAGGTCAGCAGGGAGTCCGAGTTCAAACTCTTAGAATATCAGCAGTGTAACAAGTTTGATCTTCCTTACTGCATTGCTTGCATTTGCTTCTCTGGGTTCCAGCAGAGAGCCATTGTCAGTCGGAACTTGTTCCCACTCATTTCCCCTGGTTAAATAAAATAGTTATGCTTATTACATAGAGTTAGTCAGTCCAATAAAATTTAGGGCAAAACTAAAAACAAAAAAGGGAAGTTGAAATTTATTCTGATTAATGTATACACTATGTGCTGCCTATTCAACTATTGAACATTTAAAGGCTGACAGCATTGAGGATATTTTTTTTAAATGCTTAGTTCAGGGAGTAGTGTTGGGCAGTGTTACTATACTGTCCTACCAAGGTTTCAGGAGGAGACCACCCATAACGGTGAGAGAAGATTTCATTTAAAATTTAAACATTAAATCCTTAATCTTTCTTCTACAACATTCGAGTAGAATGACAATTATTGTTGCTGGCATTATAAGGTTTTATGGTATCAGTCAGGCTTATTATGAACTGATGGAGATGATGAATTTGTATAACAAAGTGCAAATGATAACAGCTGCCATATGACAACAGCCATTATGGAGAACTTCCCTGCACTAATGGGCATTTCAGCTGAAACTAAGAAATGAGGATGAATCTGAGCAAAACGGAAAGTGAGAAGTTACAGAATTTTATTGGTGATCTTGAGGTATAAGTTCATCATCTTTTAATCAGTGTCACATACTTATTTTCAGTGGCGTTATCTTTCTGCCATTCCTGAAGAACTATTTCTCCCAGCCTTATATTTTGAAAGGGATCGCTAAAATTAGAATGTCAAAATGTCATTTGCCTTACAAATATCCTTGATGTTACACCCTTGAAATTGCACTTCAATAGGACAGATGAAATGCTGTTACTGCATGAAAGATATACACACCTAAATATCTACAACATGCAAGAGAAAAATACCAAATTAAGCAGAATTCAGCACCTGTCCAATACCTCGACATAGGATAGGTATGAATGAAAGGTTGCCTGTACTCAAGTTGAAGTGATACACTTTGAAGTAAGTCTAAAAGCTGGGTAGCCAGACTTGCAGGACACTTACTCAAACCAACCTTAAGGAGGCTTGTCTTTACTAATGACAAAAAGAAAACTATTAGCAGAGGTTTTTAACATCTCTCAAAAAGAGAAGAAAAAAATTGTTCTATAAACAAAACCACACAATTTTTCAAAATGACCACAATGCTGAAAAATGTGTTATAACATTTCAGAAGAGATAAAAGAGAAAGCCTGAACACCATCCACTCCTTATCCAGTCTCACTGCTTACTGGTTTTTCTGGTTGAAGCAGGTGTTTTGTTTGTGTGCACTGGAGTGTGAGGCAGCTGTTCTCTCGAGGTATGAAGGGCTCCATTATGAGCAATGCCCCGCTCCCTTTCCAAAGCAAGTTCACAAGCTGGGCAATTGCTGCACTGGAGGAAAGCTCCACACCCTGGTCTTTGGGCAGGACTTCTTTTTCTTAGAGGAACTATACACCTGACAGGTTGTGCAGGTGCAAAATGAAGGAGTGTGATCAGAAACAAACATGAGAAAAAGTCATGCACAGTAAACTAAGGTTTCAAAGCGTGTGGCCAAGTGTGTCTTGCTGACTCCTGGAAACTTTACATGAGTTCTGGATAGCATTGGCCTGAAAGACAGCTGTTCAGCAGAAGACTGACTTCTTTCTGCCAGTATTACTCCTTTAACTATTTAAAGGTATCTGTGAAGTTTTAGACTTGATGCTTGTAACAGAAGCCAGACTGCAAGAAGTTCTAGAGCTGGATGAACTTAAAGTTTAGAATATCTACGTTTTGATGAACTGATACTGTAACAGATAATTAAAAGCTGTTCCAGACTGTAAACTCCCCAGGACAAAGACTACTCCTTTCGTTTGTATGAAAACATCCCCACACAGCATGGTGGGTAGTAAGATATCCCTCAGCCTTCCCCCATCTCACAGTCTCCAGCAGAGGAGTCAGGTCACAGGAGGGAGCAGGATTCAATGCAGGCAAACTTTACTGAGCTAGAAGTGAAATCCAGGAAATTCACAAAGATTCTGAGATCAGAATTTTAAGCAGACTACGACTTTAACCGGACGATTTCTTATTTTATTATGATTATTAGGAACTCTCTTATTGCCAACAATGCTTAATATTGTTCCTCCCACTTATTTTCAGAAGGTTCAGACCAAAGGTAGGAGAACAAATACTGCATAAACACAGGACAAGATATACCAGTGGAATTGTTTAGATCATGCTTCTTTAGCTCCACATTCTGGGCAACTAATGCAATATTTTACACAATATTTTACTTTGGAGAAGTTGAAATCAATCCTGTATGACATCTGAAATCATGAAGCACGAGAGCTTAGCTACTTGCCTGGAACTCTTTAGGAATGATCTGCCTTGAACTTCTTAACAAGTGCTATGCTTTGTCATCAACTCAATGCTTCTGAAGTTCTCACAAACTGCTCCCAAGTAATTTTCTTAATATTCTCTCCAGTGACAGATATTTTACACATTAAATCTATTTTTCATGTTAGCCCAATGATCAAGAAGGCTGATGTAATCCACTGGAGGAACATATATTCCAGTTTTCATTCATGCTTTAGAGTATTGTCACAGTCCAGCACAAAGGAATAATCTGATTGTTTCTCAGAAAGCAAGAACAAATCATGATTGAAGGATTTCTTCTATTTAAAGCTATGCTTTGCAAAGCCTATTGAACTTGCTAGAAGAGTCATCTCCGATGCCTACACTAACTACACAAAGCTGCTGCACAGTTGCCATTCAAGGGCTAATTTAGTACCAGAAGGCCAATATTGCCGATTCGCAGATTACAAATATCACGAGATATTAATTTATTTATATTTAAATCAGGCTAAAAGATTAAGCGAACTTTCAGAAGACCCATTTACAATTAAAATGAGCGTAAGTTTGAATCACTTTTTTATGATCCGGGTACAGCTGGGCTTTGAAAGAGCTGCCGCCAGAATGATGCGAGGCATTTGCCTTTGACAAAGTAATGCAAAATTTGTGTAAGTGGGTGAAAGAGCATTAGATTCTATCACCTCGTAGGTCAGCCGGAAAATGCAATATGTATTCTGACGACGAGGAAGCGGAGTGAAAGGCAGCAGACAGGTGCTGGGGTTTGGGACGGCAGCGCCGGGCCGCGCTCACGGCTCTGACCCCGGGCAAAGATAGCTCTGTCACAGCCCCCGTCCCGCTCCTCCACTTTGTACCCGGGCCCTCCGCTGGAAAATGGAAAACCAGCACAGAGAGCGCGCTGCTTTGGAGGTCTGCCACTCGCATTCAGGCAACCATTTGTACTTTTGCAGGCGTAATCAATCTCCTGTTGCTATCAGCAGGGAGTGGGGCTTTGCTGCTTTATGGCTTAAAAGTAGTTTTGTGCAAATTCTGCTTCCCTCCCCCCTCCCTTTAGCTCCACTACTCACAGGATTTCCAGGGACATGGGCTAGAGCTGAGAAAAGAAGCTTGTTTGATTTAAGCACAGAGGGGTTTTTTGTGTGTGTGTTTATATTTTCTCTGCATCTATTAAGGGGTGAGGGGGAGAGACTTCATTTATATGTTAATATTAGCCGGCACCCTGACTAAACTGACAGAACTATTTCATGGGAAGCTGACAAATTTTGTCAGCTAGGCTATCTTTCCACATCTCAATAGTGGCAATAATCTTGATTAGCAAAACAATTGGGGGCCAAAGAAGTCCTGCTGTTCCAAAGACCCTCTTCTCAGGTTACAGTTTGCTAATGTGATGAATCCAGAGAGTCCTTCAAGCTTGAAAAAATTCCCCAAAGCAGCTGAATTTAGGCAAATGAAGGGAACCATTTTGGAGGCTGGACAAAAGGGGTTAATTTGATCGACCATGTCTCCATAGTCTTATAACAATCATTTACTTAACAAGCATATAGAGAGTCATTCCATGGAAACTGGTGGAGTTAACAGAGGAAGTTCGAATAGAATATCTGTTTATCCCAGATGTGTGGGAATTTTAGCCAAAAAACAACACCACATAATTGCTGCCTGTGGTATTGATTCTTGCACAGGAACAACAGCAGAACTAAAGGGCTCTGAGCACGTCGGGAAGGCCTCTGCTCTGAAGCAGTACAAGCTTCCATTTTTATTAGCTTGTTGCATTGCTAATAAAATAATTAGAAATTAACTCTTTCAGGGAAACTAAATTAATTCAAAAGGTTTGTGCAGTTGTATTTGCAGTGCAATTTTAGGCAACTACTTCTATTTGCAAAAATAAAGGCTTTTGTAATATTTTTGATGCATATTCATTCATCTTCTTCCTTGTTATTGTATTATTACATAACAAGATATGTTCTGAATTATATTTATGCAGCTCAAATCTGGTGTATTTCTTCTAGAGCAATCAGGCTGCATTTGCCTCAGAACAGGACCATATAGTTACTGGAGCTGTAAGCAGATGGAAATATACTTGGTCCATGTCAGCATAAATACATAATCGCCACGTAAAATAGCCTTCTTGCTTTTGGGTCCTGTCTGCCACTTATTTATGCACACCATTGATTGATAAATCTGTCATCAGTTGATTTAAAATCATGAGATTCTGTTTAACTCTCTGATGCAATTTTTAAACTTGCATTGAAAATTTAATTGTAAAAGTACTAATTAAAGCTTCCTCTCTTTTCGTACACTTGTTCCCCCCTGCCCAGCACCATCTTTGGAGTAATTTCTAATTCTGTTGCTGAAATAAAAATTACCATTCATATCATGTTTTGTAAGACTTAGGGATTTGACTTGGTGTGTGCACACTGGTGAATATTAACGTAAATATACATTTTGCCAGACATCAAACACAGGGTTCTTAAAAACTGCTGAACTCATCTGTCTTTAATGAGTTTCAGAACCAAATCTTACTTATACATTATGCAAGTATGAAAGAGGAGAGGAAGAGAAACTCTGGCATTTTTATTTCTTGTTCTTTTGCATGTTTGTGGTGCTGTACACACCATGTAGAAGAAGTCCACTCTTTAAAAGATGCCAGTTATGATTAGGAAGGTTTTGATACAGTCATCAAACTTCCTCACTTCAAATTATTTTCTTGGTTACTTAGAAAGATGGAAGTCTCCCACTTCATTAACTTTAATGTGAGTAAGAAATTTTTTTTTCATTTTCCCTCAAATTTGTAATAGGATGTGAATGGGAACATGTTTTTAAAATTGATTACTTATACACATGAAGATAAATACAGAGACAGGAAGATTTATCCAAACAGAATTGGTCCACAGTCTTTCACAATGACAACAATCGGGAAAAAGTATGTGCAAAATTTCTTCCCATGGGGAACTGTCAGCACTTAGATTAATGTTTATTTAAAGTTAATTTCTAAGATGGGTGTCTGAACTGTAGCCACAGAAATTCCACACTTCCTTTCAACGTAATGTCTTTAAAGATCAGGTAACACAGATTACTCAGAAAAACTGTTTGATGGCAGGTGAAATTTTGCCCAAGTTATAAAGTTCACTAATAGCATGGCACACTTGCAGCCAATGAAGCAGACTTACAAGAATGTGTGTGTCCTTCCAACTATTTGAAAACTTTTTTCAGCGCTCTGTGTTTCCAGATGTTCAAAACTGGGTTAATTTCTTAGGAAGCTGAGGTGCTCCGTTTTATACCATCTGTCACACACTATCATAGTGAAAAAGGGAAGGGAAACACACTGTGAGACTAACATCAAACTGTTACTTTGTCATTAAGAATCTCATATTTTTTCATCACATAGATCTCTACCTGTACACAAAAATCCATCCTATAACTGTCTCATTTAAGGCTGCATTTGACAACAGCACAGGTTGCAATGAGAGTACCAGCAGAGAAGCTATGCAGCCCTCATGCCATGGAGCTGACAGGGAACTCAATCCACCTACGATAAGTAAGAATTTTTTTCATTTCCATTTGTTCAGTCTTTCAGAACAGCGGACAACATCTAAAGCTGAAGTTTTGACCCAAACAAAAGCTTTCTTATGGCCTCAAGCTTGGTTCATTTCCTTTTACATTATGGTGGTACAAACTTTCAAACAACTCCTAAGACTGAATTTTTTTGTACGGCTCGAGTGGATCAAACCTGTGATCCTGACTGTGCACAACTTAGACTCTAGCAATGACTCTGAGGGAAGAATTCCCTGAAAGAAGGCTTTCCCCCTTGCAGCCAAGCCATTGGCACAGACACTGGAAGGCAAAGTTCTCCAGGTTGTGTGACTGTGCTGAAGTGCCACCTCTGAGTGACCCGGACATGGCATAGTGCCTTGGGGTCCGCTTCCCCAGCAGTTCCTTGTGAGACAGGGTATTTCCTTAGGAATGTTTGCTGGTATTCACACAGTGAGTTCAGACAGTGACTGCCCATAGCTTCCATTAAACCACAATTGTTCAAGGGACAGTTCAGATCCTCTGCCACTGAGAGAGACAGAAAGAATTCCCATTTAGGTTTGGTTTAGGCAGGATATCCAAGGCTTCTGTTTGTATAAAGATGGAACTAGCATAGGTACTAATACTACTC
>VYZR01032961.1:0-10708 GCA_013400675.1 Oxylabes madagascariensis
CAGTTTTCTCCCCATAGTGCTCCCACAGTATTTCCAGCCTACAAGAGTTAGAGGCAACTCAGTTCTCCCTGACAGCCACTATTTTTGACATAAAGGCCCTCACTTGCACATGCTACTTATACCAAATTGCATAAACTCAGCCCCAAAGTGACTTACAAGTTATGATGACAGCTTAATCACGAGAACAAACTGCAGCTTTAAAACCCTGTAATTTAAATTGTCTGTAAGTAGGATTTGAAACTAACAGTCTACCATTTGAGGCTCAACAGTGCGGTAATTGCCGCTGTACACAGAATACAATCAAAGCACCGGCGGGGGGAAATAAAAAAAGAAAGAAAAGCCATGACAACAATGCCAGAAAAAGTAATTACCCCATCAGCTCAGGCACTCTGAGGTGTTGGGCACTTCTGCAGCAACATGAGCTTTTTCCCAGCTGGCTGTGCTTAACAGAGGTAAAACAGGCAAGAACAAAATCCAAGCCAATGCAGGGATAAGAAGCACCAATCCTCTTGATTCCAGTGAAGTTGTGGACTCCCGATCCCTGGAAGTTCAAGGCAAGGTTGGATGGGGCTTGGAGCAGCCTGGGGTAGTGGAAGGTGTCCCTGCCCCTGGCAGGGGGGTGGAACTGGATGATCTTTAGGGCCCCTTCAAACCCAAACCTTTCTAGGACTGGCTTTGCTCACACTCCAGTTATTTTAATTACACCAGAGATTTTGTATCTCCAGAAAGAACCCCTTGCTCGGGGCGTGAGCTTAAAATTGACTTTCCACAGCACTTATGTCAAAAAATGTTTGAGACTTTTGCTTGAATATACTGAAGCTCCTGATTTCCTTGATTGCTGATAAGGATGCACTGGGTCATACAGACCGATTGGCTCAATTCATGCTGTGTGTCCTCCAAGCCCAGCACCAAGGGTCAAATTGAACCTTTCAACTCCCCAGCAGATGTTATTTGTGCAGGAGGAAAGCCTCCAGTACAGCAGGTCTGAAAAGGAGAGTTTGAATGGCAGGCCCAGGTTATCCCATCAGGTGAGAAATCTTTTGCTCATCTGTGGAGAAAAACCCAATAAAAGAGATCTCTGCCTCCTTGGGAAGAAGAGTGGATGTTCCCAGTACTAGGGCACAGCAGAAAAGAACATTAACAGATTAAGGATATGCAGCAGGGAAGCACAAAAACGAGGACAGGGCATGGTTTTGATATCCAAGGATGACATAGATTCAACAGAGAAAAGTCTAACAGGGAAGAGCTGATACAAACACAGGAGTGGGGAAAGGGAAACTGAGCAGCTGCATCTGAAACCTGGAGCTGGTGAAATGCAGGTGGCAGTGGCCACTCTGTCCTGCGACCTCAGCCCTGCCCACCGAGGCAGGACCAAACACACCAGGAGCATCCCTGAAATGTTTGCCCAGCTGTGAAAGGCCTCCCGTTCTCCTCAGTGCCATTCATCCTTGAAAGCTTTCTTTTGGGTCCAGTTTAAATGTTCACAGGGCATTTTCCTTCCATTTTTTTATGGTTCAGTGGATTTGCCTCCCCTTCTGCTGCACTGAAGTTTTCCACACTGGCACGTAAAGGGTCAGCCAAATGGTTTTGAGACTCTTCAGTTCCAGGCAGACTTGTTCAAATATGCTGCAATTTCAGACTTTGTCATCTAAGTTCAACAGATTTGGGGTGAACGGAGTGAAAGTGCTATTTCAGCTGAGTCCTTAAACAAACTCAGCTGCTTAAGGCTCTGTGTCCACTTATTTACTTACATCCAACAACTTTTGAATATAAAGAAACTTAACAGAGAACTTCTCTCAAGTATTGCAATAATCAGCACCTGGGTGAGGGTGAGAAACACAAATCAATGGTCACCGAGGGAAAAAAAAGCAGGAAGTTCTCAGCTTAACGCTTTATTTTCAGTGTTTGTGGCTTTCCAGCTGGCACGGGTGTTGCTCTGGAATCCCTGCAGGCTCGGGGCTGTGGGGGAGGACTGGGACGTCTGGTGGGTTGTGGTGGGCTGTGGTGGGCTGGTATAAGAGAAAACAGCCTGCAAAGCCTGGAGGAACTTGGGCTTCTCCGGTCCCACTTCTTGATTTTCCTTCGCAGGGCATCTGCCAATCAAAGAGGCTGCCAGAGGAACAAAGCTGCCTCGAAAAGCAGAACAACCCAAAGAATTTGGGTTAATAAGCAGAACAACCCGAACAACCCAAATTTGGAAATAAATTCTGCTGATTTCAGGAGTCAGAAACAGCTCCTGCACACCTCTGGGCTGCTCATGTTTCTCGAGAAGGCAGCGGGCAGAGATTTGTCAGTGATCTGAAATGCACATCTTGAGGAGCAAGTGGTGCAGACTGGAGGGCAAAGTGATGATGGAGGGCAAAAGCACACGAAATTTGCCAAGCTGAAGGTCAGACCCAATATTTGGTTGAAAATAATCCCTTTTCAGGTCACTTTTTGTGAAGGGTTTAACAGCATGAGTTCATTTCAATTCCATTCTTCCAGTCTGTGGAATTGATGCTTCCAGCTCCCACTTTTCAGCATGAATTAAAAATCTGACAGCTTGTCCTGTGTCTGCTCTTCCCTCTGCATTGCCAGAGTGAGGTTGAAGAAGTCATCGAGGGCAGTTTAGAGGGCCAAGGACTGTTGTGCAGTGGGAGGAAATAATTTGCTGCTAATGCACACAACAAAGTGAAACATTAAATGTAAAGGTCATTTTGGGGGGTTGGAAAGGAATCAGTGCATTTCTAAATCACTGCCTCATATGCCTTAAAATGTCTGAATGTCTCAGGAGACAAAAGGCATCTGGAATATTTTGTAAAAATCTGCAGGAGAGCCTCTTGGGTTGAGCAGGATAATGAAGATCTCCTTCTCCAGCCTGGCTTGTGCTGGAGACCAAAAACAACATTACAATATTGGGGAAATGTTTGGCCAGAGTCCTCTGAGGTAAGCAAGGGAAAAAAATGCCTTCTTTTACTGCACTTTTCCTGGGGGAAAATGGACAAGGATTCAAGTTTAAAGATGAAGATATTGATTCTGATGTGATGCAAAGAGCCCAGTGGTGTGGCTGGAAAATGGCTTCGTGTCAAGCAGTGTGAAAGCAGCTCTCAGGAACAAAAAGCACTGAAGATTTTAAGGAATTTCATAAGAGAGGATCTGGCAAAAGTCATCAAATTATGAAGAGCATTTAAATCACTAATTAAAAGTCAGTTCTACAATGCAAATAAAATCTAGATCGCAAACTTCAGCTAGAAGGGGAGCTTTTAGAGCACAAACTGTGCAGCGCCCCTGAAACAGAGCACAGTGACCCAATCTAGTCCGGAGGGATGGGACCAGAATTTTTCAAAGGGAGCTCCAAGTGAGTGGAAGTCCCAAGCAGGAGGTTTTTGACTTGTCAGAGAGAGGGAGCTGAGGGGAAGAGCCAGGATGTACTCAATTTGTGGGTTATTTTTTACCATTGTTGGGAAGAGTTCGTAAAGAAGGAGACAAGGCTGAACCACAACAGACAGATGTAGTAAAGCAGCACGCAAAATTTGGAGAACTATGCAGAAGTGAGGCCAAGCTGTGGGCAACCTATCAACGTAACTATTTTATCTGTTATTTTGAGCCCTCTCAGTTTATTTTTCTGTTTACCCAACACCTGCAATTTCTTTGTTTTTCCCTTATGCCCTTGTATTTGTCTCTCTGCTTATTCTCATCATTCAAATCTGGAACACTTCCAACTGGGCCACATTTTTCTTGACTTCTTGCTAATCCTGTGGGTTTTTTCTTGACATTTTGCTGAGGACTGTGGTTTGCTAAACAGGACTTCAAAACCATGGTGCTCACTGGGTAGGATGGGCTGTGACTAAAAGTTTGTTATTGACACCTGAGAATTGAACCCAGGCCCTTTCTACTGTCCACCTACACCTGCCTGCACAGTATTTTCTGTTAATTAAGATCAGGTAATGAGGGGAATATCAAAAAACTGTCTGTTAGATGAGAAATACGTAGGTTTTCACTTGAGTATTATTTTCTTTATTTCCTATCAACAGTTCTTTTTGCATCTGTAGAGTTAAAGTGGAATTTCTCTGCATTCTGCTCCTTCTGTTTCAACCTCTTCTGTCAAGGCTCCTCATTTCTGTGCTCTGGGGGTTGCTGTGTTTGATTGCTCAGAGCAATACAACACCCACACCCTTCCTTGCGACCTCGTGTTCTCACAAATTGAGTCCTCTGGCAGCACAAGGGGCTGCTGGTAATAAACAGGGGGTGTGGAATCATTCATTTCCATCTCAGGTAAAAAATCTGAACTGTGTAGGCAGGTAGGGCTGGTGCTAAATTAATCAGACATGGAGATTTATTCACACAGAGCAGCGTGGAGCTGCTGCTTTTCCCAGCAAGCCCCAGCCCTGCACCGTGGTGCTCCCTCCCTCACCAGTGCTCCCCACTACCACTGCCAGAATTAAATATCACCACTCCCAGAATTAAATATCACCTCTCTGCTGAGTTCACCAGGCTCTGAATCAGCCTCTGCAACCTGCCTAGGGTTGGCTGGAAAGTTTGCTGGCAAAACGACGTGACTTTGGGGCAATGTCTTGGGTTGCAATGCACGCTGTATTCTATTCCCAATCTGTTGANAGCAATAAAAACCTGGGCAAAAGAAGCTGCTGGGCTGAGCTCACTCTGCTTTTGCTGTGTGACAAAACTGAGATCCCACACAGATCCTGAGTGCTCTCTTATCTCAATTTTTAGTAAATTCTTCTTCTTCGAGCCCCGTGCTTTTCCTGGAGCTTGTGTTGGCAGCTCCTCTGGGGTTCTGCCCTGTTTGCTCAGGATATTCTTGGTGCAGGACAAGACCTGCTGTTCACTCACCCCCTAAGCATGAACAAGAAATAAGCAAACAGGATGACATCCTCCAGTCACCCATATAATTTTCCTAAAGTCCCTTATACTGTCCTTCAGGCTGAGGTAGCTAAATGATCTTTTTATTTGTAGTTTGGAATGTTTCTGGCTATTTGCTTTCTTTCAAAGAAACTAAAATAGTAGTGCTTTAGATTAGTAAATATAAAGGATATCCCATGCGCAAAGCAGTTCATGATTTTCTTCTGGTAAAGATTCCAGGATATCATGAAACGTACAATTTAAATACACATTAGCAGCTGTTCATGGTAAGGCTTCCCTTAATATTGTTTTGAAATCACACACACACAAAAATTACATTATTCTTGAAGGTTTTGTTCAGCACAGTGACAAGTATGCCTGTAAAAAACCAAGATATTATTAGCTCTAAAAAAACCCTTTTATTAAAAAAAAGCCTCAAAAGATGGGAATTTGATTGCTAATAAACAAGTATCCTGCCCCTCTCTCATAAAATACTCAACCAGTTAAAGGGGGAAAAACATCTAGCAAATTTAAAAAAACATTGAAATCCTTTTCAGAACTGTTCCACCAAACTGGGTCAAGCTATTTTCAGGCTGGAGTAGCGACAGATTTCACCAGGAATGTGAAACATTGATGTGGCCAGATTAGCAAACATCATTGATTTGGAGAGCTGGGCGCCAGGAGCTGGAGATGGGTGTAAAACTCTGTCCATGGTTCTCGTTTCCCTTGGAGGAAGCAGCTACTGCAGGAAGTCTTTCCCTATTGAGAGAAGAACAGATTGTGTTAGATACCAGCATTTAATATCTTCCTATTTTAGAGGTCTTTATGATAATTTCAGAGGCCTGATTAAAGGTGTTGGCTGGATGGAAAATCCATGATATTGTAGGATTTGGGATTGGAGCAAGAGGTGAGGAGTGGCCAGTGCTGGAGGATCTGAGATTGGACTCAGAATGGAGGGCTGAGAGATAGGAGATGGGAAAAGGAGCATCACTTTAAACATTTCTTTCCATTTTAATATTTAACTGTCTCCCACTTGTAAAAACTCAAATCTGAAAGACTGGGTGCCTCAAGCAACCATGAGCTCCAGTGGTGACTCAAATATTTTGTTTTCATTCATCCATTTAACTTTAGGAACTCAGATACTGAACATTTGGCTCCAACTTTCGTCTCACACCTCATGCTATGCATGGGACATATATGAAATAGATCTTTGAAGAAAACATATATCTATTTACTAGGAAATGTTTGTATTTGAAATTAAATATTGATTGACTGGGATTATCCTTTTGTCAGGCTTTATAGTTAAAAATTATTATAACATAATAATGTTATACATTATAACATTAATAATGTCCTGACTTAATTGATGTCCTCACCAAAAATTGCTAAAAATACATCACGCTTACAGCTCTTGGTTGCTTCTCCATGGAAATTTGAAAGCTGTTGGTTTAAAGAGAAAAAAAAAAAATTGCTGCATTGCATCTCTCCTGTCAGACACTGTAATGTGACCAAGAACAGCTGAGATGTGTTGCTAAGATTTAGCCTGGTGTGCCTTTTTTCCCTGGATATCATCCTTGGTGTTTCCCATTTGGTTTTCCCACATCATCCAGCCTCTACAGACTGAACTATGTTACCTTTACAGGAAGGTTTCACGTATTAGCACAGATAAGAGAAAATCTAGAAAGGAAGGAAATCCCTTCCCATTCTGGTTTGTTCCTGTTCTGGCCATGTCACAGAATCACAAGGTGGTTTGGGCTGGGAGGGACCTTAAAGATCATCCAGTCCCAATCCTTTTGTGCTTGCCCAAGAGNTAGAAAGGAAGGAAATCCCTTCCCATTCTGGTTTGTTCCTGTTCTGGCCATGACACAGAATCACACGGTGGTTTGGGCTGGGAGGGACCTTAAAGATCATCCAGTCCCAATCCTCTTGTGCTTGCCCAAGAGCTGGATCCTACTGCTGAAGGAACAGCCCCATCATTCAACCTCAGATGACTGAAGCCTCACATCTCAGCCTTGCAGTTCCTTTGAGAGAAGTCCGGACTGGGAACTGAGAGCCTGAATGGTTTTTTGGGGTGGTTTTTGTGTGTCCAAGACACTCTGGAAGATGGAACGATCCCTCTCTCTGCTTTTCAGGTTGAAAACTGCTGTTTTCATAAAGGTCTAGACAGAGAACAGTTGGGTTAAGGAATTATTTAAATGTAGCACACAGAGAAATTAAATCAGTTGTCTGAGGTTACAGATTATGGGGAAGAGTTTTGCTTTGACCTGACTCTGAAGACAACAGGATCTCTAACTCAGAATCTCTCCACATTGTTTACTTCTTTCTCCTGTTTTTAACCAGCTGTCAGTGCATACCACATCTCAGCTCCACTAAAAATGACCTTTCATTCTCATGCATCTGCCATTTGTAGGTACAACATTTATATTAAGAACAGGAATTGTGGCAAACATGAAGCCACAATGTGCAGCATTAGGCACTTCAGGTCCCCAAAAGGATTAGGAAGTAACTGGGTACCAAAGATGCTGGCAAAAGCTTGCTTTTTGGTGGTTTTTTTTTTTTTTTGGAAATCCTCCCTTAAAAAAGTTCTGTGATTTTTTTTTTTTTTGTGTGTATGTGCGTGTGTGTGTCTGTATGCTGTCCATATTTACCAGGAAAAAAAAAATGCAACTTCTAAGGATGAAAGATGACTGATGATTCTGGGTTCCTAAAATGAAACCTCCTCAGAGGTGAGTGACTTGTATTTCCTGAACATGTTTCCTGATAAAGATCTTTCCGTTCTTTGACATTCCCATACATTTTTCACTCTTGAATTTTATTCTTGGTGAGGACTGCCAGCATTCAGGGATTGCATTTTGCATTCCATAAATCTCGGAATGTACAAAAATGACAACAGCACACATGGGTTTATGTGAGAGCACATGCACACATTATTCATGGCACTGGCTGGGTAGAGAGCTGTGCTTTTCACTCCCAGCAATTCTTAGCTGAGGCAATCTCACAGCCATAAATTCACTACAGAAAACATGCAAAAACCTAGGCGAGAAATGAAGGGCCTTTAATTCGGAAAGTGTAAATGTATTCAAGCTGAGCCGTGTGAGCAAAATATGGCTTTTAAATTCTTTACCCTGCCCCATTTTATTGCAGGTGCTTCTGACTACAGGCGTTTTAATTGCCACAAGAAGACAATGCTGAGGCTTTCAGCTCTTACTAAACCATTTTGGCTGAGGCTTGGCTGCCCTACAGGGCCCCATGGAGCCACCCTTGTGCCAGTTAAATATTCTGGGAACAGGTTGTAGAGAGAGGCTGTGGATTCCCCATGCCTGGGAGTCTTCAAGGACAAGTTCACGGGGCTCTGAGCAACCTGGTCCAGTGGAAGGTGTCCCTGCCCATGGCAGGGGGTTGGAATTAATGATCTTTAAGGTCCTTTCTCACCAAAACTGCTCAGTGACTCTGTGATTCTGTGATTCTGTCCCCAGCACCCCGTTGCTCTGCTGGTGTCAGTGCACAGCCCTGCCATGGCTCCATGGCACTGGTGCTGTGTGACATGCCAGGTGACGTGGCAGGGACTCAGGGTAAGAGCTCTTTGGAAGAGATTTCACTTTGATGCTCATCCTCATTGCTCTTTATTTCCTGATCCCGGTGTATTCCCAGGGAATGCACCCGTTCCCTGCTGGGTGCATCACTCTACACACCTGCTTTAAAATGGATAAGAAAGCCGTTATCCTTATTTCCATAAAGGAATTGCATTGTTCAGAGAGCAGATACCCATTTCCATCATTATGCCATTGTATTAATTAGTTTTCAGGGCTTTACCCAGGGCTTGTCTGCAAAGCAGGTTGCTCCTTTCACCGCCTCTCTCCCAGGATCGTGGTCTCACCACAGGTAGGCACGGGTTCAATTTGGGTAGCATTTATATTGGAGCAGGGAATTTCAACACAGCTCCACCATTTCTGAGGCCAAACCTCGTAGTTCCATTTGTCTGTGCTGCTCTCTGATGACACAGACAAGCTTCATTCCTCTCTCAGAGCAGAAATCTTCAGAAGTTTAATTTAGAATCAGCTCCATCTGACATGAGAATCAGGGAGGCAGGGTGCTTGAAAGGCAAAGGCACAGACCTCTCCCATGTGCCTTGGAAGAGCCCTGTCTGCTCTTGGCTGGTCGGACCCCACACGAGGCAGTGTGAGACAGGTGCCTGAAGGTCTTTCTTGGAGCAAAGCAGGAAACAAGTGGTACTGAACAAAACAGAAAATAGAGAGAGATGCTCCTTTTTTTCATGAATAATGATCAGTGCAAATGTCACTGAGAACAATGTGATTTTGCAGAACACATTTCCCAGTTAGGAAAAGCCATTACAATGTGACTTCAGGCAGCACTATTAACTCCCCTATAGTTGTGGACTGATTTTAACCATTGGAGCTGTCAGTTTTCACTTGCTGGCATCAGGAGAACTGTGATGGTAGAGGATTCACTGACAGGTATTGTCTTCAGGGCAAGTCCATGCAGTCAGTCCTCTCTATGAATGGATGGATGTCAGCAATCCAGGCACCCCAGCGCCTTCTCCAGCCCCTGAGCTGGAGATAGATGCTCCTCTTTCTATGAAAAGATTTGATTTCAGTGCAGGCAGGAATGACTCAAATCTCCAGGAGGTTGAAATCACCTGTGCATTGCTCAGCCCTGAGCAATCCCTTTGGCTTTCCGGACTCAGCAGCAATTACTGCGTGAGCTGATTCGGGACAAATCACTGATATTAATTAGGATAACCTCCATGGGCAACTGTCTAATTTAGGCACCATTTCTATTTCCTTTTGTGCCTTTACGAAAACCCTAGGACATCTTTTTCCTTCTGCCTGCACTGGTGTTCATTAAAGTATTCCAGAAAGGAATTGAAATATATTTTCCCTCTCCATAATTGCTCTCATCAATAACAAGTCACTGCCTGGATTCCAGCACATCACCCTGAGCCACAGAAATGCATAAGCAGGAGAAGGAGCAGATGGAATTACAATATTTAAACCCAATTCTGTGGGGAGTTCTCAAGTGACAGCAACCTTTGCTACTGCCATTCATTTATGGAGGCTTTTTGTTGAATGTGTAAAGAGAGCCGTAATTATTGATTGCTCAGCAGGCTGCAGCTGACAGCTTAGTAAGAAGTATTAATAACTGGGATAAAGAAGTGACTAAGAAATCATATTTTTTTTCGAGCGATTGGGTTTATTCTGGAGATAAATTGCGATTTTATAGCCCTCAAGAAAATCAAGTGTGGGAGCAAAAAAGGTCTGCTTACACTTTCCGCCCGAGGAAACACAGAGGTGGAGCAGATTGGTTGTAAGTTAACATTCATCAGAGGATGCTGAGCATTAACACTGAGCTCTTTTGGTGTTATTTCACTTTTCCCAAGCCACTGCATCCAGTGAATTTACAACTCATTTATGTTTTCATAAACAAGTTCTAAGTGCTTTAGTAACGCTCTGTACGAACCGTAATTATTGTGAACGTTAGGAAAGAGAGAAGTGGCTTTAGGTGTTGCAAATATTTCAGTGAACTAGGCAGTGAATTTATTGGAAAATAAAGTTTAGAGAGACTAAAGCTATGTCTGGCTCTTGGTCAAATTTGGTAAATAACTTTGGACTGAAAAAGTCTTTAAAAAGAGCATGAAGAGCAAAGTGTTGCTCTTGGAGTTGCTAAACAAAATATTCTGCGATTTCATTTTGAGAGCAGTGCTTTAGATTGAAAAATGACCCCAAAAATAATTGGTTTAATCCCCTTACATTCACGGAACATTTAATTTCAGTTCAAATGAAATTATTCAAAATGAGCTCAAATTAATTTTGACTTCCTCTTCACTACTTCATTTCAGATGACTGGGAAA
>VYZR01032986.1:0-11960 GCA_013400675.1 Oxylabes madagascariensis
TTTTAAATCTGTAATCAAGTTAGTGATGTTCTTGAACTGACTTCCCTCATGCCTGTATGAAGTTAAATCCCTGACCACTGCAGAGCTCATCCTCTCTTGAACAACCTTCCACCCAGGTTTACAACACTCATTCTTTTTATTTTCTAGTAATGGTGACCTATAGAACATCCTAACTGAAGCTATTTTCAGAGATAAAGTTATCCTGTGGTTTCCTAAATGAAATCTGAAGAGAAACATAGGAAGACCTTCAAAAGGACATTATTGTTAAACTTCAGTTGCAGTTGAAAGCTCAGAAAAAGAACCAATACACAAAGACATAAGGATATTAAAAAAATTGTGTTCTCTCTCTCAGTATATATTAAAAAAAATGGCTTGTATTTTTCACTCTTAACCCTAACATCAAATTCTATCCAATATCTCTACCTCTTCTTTCTTTCCTAGTGTAATGCTGTTCACCCCCAGATAGTAGCAAAACAAGAAAGAAAAAAATTAAATGAAACCAGAGGGATTGTAGACTTATTGTATAACGATCATTCTGGAGATGGCAGGCTGTATTTCTCTGATCCTTATGCCTTCTAGACTAATGTAAACACAGAATGTGAATTGGCATATGTATGCATAATGACAAGAAATTAAAAATTACCATTTAGATATTTATGTGAACCTTGTGATTATAAGAATATAAAATTTCATTGTGCCCCCCATATGCACCATGTGCTGCTCTTTCCTAGAATGGTGTCATATGTCCTAGATGAGAAAGGTTTATTCCCCAAATCAGGAGGATGCTCCTGAGCAATCTCAGACCTCCTTTCAGAAAGCTGAAGGCAGGAAGGGAGGCTGTGGGTAAAGACCACACAGCACATGCAGACACCAGGAGCTGCTTCAGAAATACAGGCAGCAACATGTAGAAAAGTCCCAATCACCATGAAAATTGAATGTATTTTTAGGGAATTTTATGGAATTCATATACAGTTGTAACAGCTGTAGAACGTTGCTGGATTAAGAGTAGGCATATTAAAATATCCACTGTACCTAATAGGTAGGAGGACAATTTTGTTATTAATCTATTTATTCTAAACATATTGCACTCACCAGATTTCAGAAGTTACTTTCTTCGTTTGTTATTCATAAAAAATCTATCAATCTCTTTCAAAGTCCTCTAGAGTTCTAAGTTAAAGGAAGAGGTAGCAGCTGCGTACCCCATTAGGCTCACAGTGGGAGGAGAATGAGACAGTACAGAACCATCCTCTTTTCCACCTTTCCTTCACATCTTTGCTTTTCTCTTTTATTATTCTTATTTTTTGTCCTTTCCTTTTGAAAATAGAATTCGGTTCTCCTAGAGCTGAAGCAGTCAACCATTCACTTCAAATATAATAGTCAGTGGAGGAGAAGAAGCATTTTGTCCTGTCATGGTGGTAATAAACCCACTTTTTTCTTTTAATTATGTGGAAATACACAAGCATGTCAAAATCCCAGTGGCCTCTAGAGGGTAAAGAAAAAAACCCACTACTTTCCCATACGGATTACTTTACATAAAGTAATCTACACAGCAGGCATGAACTTCCATCTGTCCTCTTGCCTCACATTCCTCCCCAAAATTATGAGGGATCCCACTTCATTTGTTTTTCAGCATGTCTCATTCCTAATCCTGTATCACTGAATGTTAATCTGCAGTCAAGGACAAATTCTGCCTGACTTCAGAGTTTTCTTGCTTTTTTTATTACTTTTTTTTAAATTATTTTNTTTCTCCTGAGACCAATGCCAGTACCATTCTCTACCGTGTTGCGTGAGACGGGATTTTTTCCTGGAATTTTGGGGTTTTGTTCTAGTGTGTGTGTGGGATAAGGTCTAACAGTTCAATATCTAGCATTTATTTATCTTTTTTTTTCATGCTTTGCGGGCATTCTGTTAATAAACTCTTGTTGTTCTGGTTGTTTTTTACATACATCCATTAGTATTCATTTCCAATTGATGGAAAGAGATTGGTGGAACACTTTTAGAAGATATGAGTCCTTCCAGAATGTCTTCTCCTAAATTTGTCTTNTTTTCTTGCTTTTTTTATTACTTTTTTTTAAATTATTTTTACTCTCTTCTCTCTCTTTTTAGTCTCTCTCTTTAGAATAAGAGATGCAGCGCTACTTGCAAGAAGCCTTTAAACTTTGAATTACCCTGACATGAGAGTATTCTGGACAATTAACAAAATCCCATCAAATTTGATGGTATCAGAAGCAATTTATATTTTAAACAAAATAAAAGGAAAAATGAAATTTCTCATCCTGCTCAATGTAGCAAGAGTTCAGTGGACCTTGAGGCCAGTAAGATTTAAGGAGCTATCAGTAACTGAGGACAAAGGCAAAAAGTCCTGACAGTGCTAATATTGAAATCCATGGAGCATAACATCCCATGTCATCAATACCACATATAGTTATGGTCCCGAAACTGGTCAAATTTAAAATGAGGAAAAAAGAGATGGGGAAGAGCAACAAAATGGAGGGACAAATCTCCCCTCTTTCAAACTGAAAAAGGGGAAATTTNTTAAACTGAGACAATGTCTCATCCCTGGAAATGTTCAAGACCAGTTTGGATGGAGCTCTAAGCAAGCTGGTCTAGTGGAAGAGTCTCTGTTGAGAGGAAACGTGTGTGCTAATGTTATTTATAAACAATTTGATGGGTGAAGATGTGGGCGTTACATCTTTAAAATGAGTCATAATGTCTCCTCTCTTAACATTAGGCAGCAGGTTTGTTGCACAGCCCAGTCAGCTTGTCTCCCAAAACAGACAAGTGAGTCTGCACAAGCCTGAACTTCTGAACTTAGGGGTAAAACAATGGGTTGAAGAAGGGAATATGTGATAGGTGGTTCGGGAAGGCTGTACCTTCCAAGCACCTCAGCCAGTGGGGAAAGGAAGAGGGCAACATGGCCAGGAGTTTAGGTTAAAAGGAGGCTGGGCTCTCTGAAACCTGGAGAGAGAAAACCCCATGGGCGTGTGCCCTAATGGACTCTCTCCCTTTATTCAAATAAATTTGCAGGACTCCTCTGTCTCCTCTNAAGAAGCTGTGGATGCCTGTCTTGTGATGATTTATGATGATAACGTATTTCCTGATCCTCTGCTTTATGCCCCAAAATGGTTGCTGTATCTTTGAGGTGGTCCAGGGGAGGAGGAAGCCCTGGGCTTGTTGGTGTTTTTTCCCAAAGCCTCGCTCCCAGGTGTCCGGGGTATGGTGCAGTCTGGGTTTTGCTTGGCTAGCTCGGTTTTGTTAGTCCAGGTGAGAAGTTTTTTCTTTGCCCTGGCCTTGGAGAAGCTGCAGCAGCAATCCTTGGGCAATTTTTCGAGGTGAACTGGACAGTTTGTTTAGTCTGAGACCAGAGAGAGAAAATGTGAGCTGAGGGAGAGGAGTCGGTCAGGACTGGCACGAGAGAGGGGCTGCTCCATCTCAACCCCAAACTCAGAAAGCTGAGCCTGGGACAGAAAGCACACCAAATCCACCTGCTTCATCTGCTGATGGAGAGGAGCTCAATGCCAGAAGTTTTCATCTGTTTGCCCTAGCTGCTGTGTGAAGCTCCTGTTTGTTTTTTCTCCTGAGACCAATGCCAGTGCCATTCTCTACCGTGTTGCGTGAGATGGGATTTTTTCCTGGAATTTTGGGGTTTTGTTCTAGTGTGTGTGTGGGATAAGGTCTAACAGTTCAATATCTAGCATTTATTTATCTTTTTTTTTCATGCTTTGCGGGCATTCTGTTAATAAACTCTTGTTGTTCTGGTTGTTTTTTACATACATCCATTAGTATTCATTTCCAATTGATGGAAAGAGATTGGTGGAACACTTTTAGAAGATATGAGTCCTTCCAGAATGTCTTCTCCTAAATTTGTCTTTAAACTGAGACAATGTCTCATCCCTGGAAATGTTCAAGACCAGTTTGGATGGAGCTCTAAGCAAGCTGGTCTAGTGGAAGAGTCTCTGTTGAGAGGAAACGTGTGTGCTAATGTTATTTATAAACAATTTGATGGGTGAAGATGTGGGCGTTACATCTTTAAAATGAGTCATAATGTCTCCTCTCTTAACATTAGGCAGCAGGTTTGTTGCACAGCCCAGTCAGCTTGTCTCCCAAAACAGACAAGTGAGTCTGCACAAGCCTGAACTTCTGAACTTAGGGGTAAAACAATGGGTTGAAGAAGGGAATATGTGATAGGTGGTTCGGGAAGGCTGTACCTTCCAAGCACCTCAGCCAGTGGGGAAAGGAAGAGGGCAACATGGCCAGGAGTTTAGGTTAAAAGGAGGCTGGGCTCTCTGAAACCTGGAGAGAGAAAACCCCATGGGCGTGTGCCCTAATGGACTCTCTCCCTTTATTCAAATAAATTTGCAGGACTCCTCTGTCTCCTCTATGGACACTAGCTTTTCATAGTGTGATTTTCCATACGCTTCCCATAGCAGGGGGTTGGAACTGGATAATCTTTAAAGTCCCTTCCAAACTGAACCATTCCATGATTCTAGTATTATATAAATAATACTCTCTCTATTTAGAAATGTGTAGATAAAATATATTCCATCAGCTTTACAGGGAAAAAAAAAACAATTATGGAAAAAAATCAACAGATTCCTACAGCATAATGACAAACATACACAAAGTTAAACAATGACCATTTATTACTTATTTTTCATAGGACAGGAAAGGAAAATCATTATACTATCACAGTCACAGTCAACAATTCAAAGTCATAAGAAGGAATTACATTCTCCACACAAAATGTGATTAAATAGTGAAATTCACAAGTGACCAAAAGTATAAATTAATTCATAAGAAGATGAGATAAGTTCATGCAAGAGATATCAATTTCCAGCCGCTAAATACAGTGGTTTGATGTAGCTGCTGGCTAATAAAGCCATTAATCTGTTTATGTCTGGAAGCTGAAGGGGGAAGGGCTTCTCTACTTTACAATATGCTTTGCCTAGAATCTGCCACTGACTATTGCTGGGGACAAGCCATTTGGCTGGATGGATAATGATATCCTTCACTATGGAAATTCAAAGCTTAAAAGGAAAACCATAATTGCAGAAATACTTCATTTTCAAAACACCGTGGAATAATTTCATAGCAAATTACTTGAAAATATAAATAGCTACTATTGCTCATCTAAACCACAGTATGTATGGTCAATACTGATATTTCAGTTTACTAAATGCAGAACAAACAGTTCTGCAGTTGTACTTCACTACAACAGCTGTACTAATAAAAGAACAAATTTTAACCTTTTGGAAAAGTACTCTGTAATATATTGGTTTACAAATCAGATTACAAAACTGAAAATCATCTGACATCAAATGGTAATATCTTACACTAATCTTTAGTCCCAAGACTTTAAAAGTGAATTTTCAAACGAAAAGATGTGGGAAGAGATGGGACAGAGTTGAGCTGTGGGCTGTGGGACACGTGCCTGCAGAAGCACATGGCAGCACGAAGAAGCACATGGCAGCACAGAAAGGCTTGTGGCCACCTGACCTTGGGGAGAGGAGGTGACAAATGGCAGACCCCTACAGGAGAGGAGCCTGCCCGAAGCTGACAGAGGAGCGAGCGGCACGGGATCACACCATAGTAGGACATTTAGAAAGCATATTGCTGATGTGACAACATGGGATAGGTCACATAGTGAGAATTACCATGTAAGGAAACAATGTGCCTTGAAAAAGTGTATAAAACCAGCTTGTTTCTTTGAATAAACTATTCAGATTCCCTGCTGGTCTGGGTCTGTGTTGTGGTCACTCACAAAGAGAGACTACAATCACTCCCACATGTTGGGCTGAGTTTGCCTGTTAAGACTTTGCTTATCTCATTCAACCAATGAGAGATCAATTACTAAAAATAAAAATTAAAAATATACTTTGAATTAATTAGATTAGGGACTGGCAATTGCAGTGTTCACCTAAACCATTTCCCTTGCATTTCCACAATAGCCAACTGCCTTGGTTAGAAAAGACAGGTATCTGCTAGGGAGGGCAGGACCTCCCTTTGGAATGGAGAATGCAAACCCCCTCCCTCCGAATTATTAAAATTTGGATATTAAGTCGGCTCTCAGGCAGAGATATGGGGATAGGAATAACAGCTCTTTACTAGTGTGTATAACAAGGCAAACAAACAACAACAACTACAGCATTAATGATGAACAGAACCAGGAACCTCGAGGGGCTTTTGTTTCACAAAGCCCGGGGCGGTCTGGTCTCAGTGCAGGACTCTGGGCGCACCAGGCTGGAACGGTGGAAGATCCCGGGCTGGTGGGTGGGATGTACCAGAAGCTCCACGGTGGGAACTGGAATGGCAGGGATGTCCAGGGGGTGCAGGGCTGCAGTGTAGCAAAGCAGTGCCGAGGAAAAGTGGTGGCAGTGGAACAGGGCCGGCCCAGCCCCAGCAGGGCAGGAGGAGGTAAGCTCAGAATTCCTGAGTACAGGAGCAGATGATGGTAGATTTCCTCAGGACCAGACCCGGTGATGGCAGTGAAAACTCCTCCAGCAGCAAGAGCGACCTGACCCTCCTGCCCCCAACACTGTCCTTTTCCTGCCCCAAAACTAGCTTTATCTCCCCTCTCTGAGAGAAACACCCAGAGACAAAAAGAAGTGTAGCCAGGTGATACAAATCTCCTTTGGCCCCTTTTGTTCCTCTTAAGTACCTACAAGTACCCAGTAGTTAGTTTCCTGGTAACTTGTGGAAAAAAATTCAATAAGGGAAAAAAAGCCCCAAACAAATCTAACTCCCAGCACCAACACCTGTGCTTTTCCAGAAAACCATGTTGAAAACCAACTGCAGGATTGGAACCTCATAATTTGCTTCAATCCTTTTAGTTGTTTGTTTTTTTGTAAATGTTACCTATCTCTAATATCAATTTCATTCCTTGGTACAGTGGACTGATTATTTTGGTGACTAAAATGTAATGTAAAGTGTTGAGCCTGAATATCAGCTTTTGCTCAGAGCAAATCCTACCTTGCCTAATGGAAACTGCTGAAGTTGTACATCAGACATCTTATTCATTGTACAAACTGGATGGACAACGTCAGGTTCATGTGATGTTCATCATCACAGCATATGACCTTTCCATCATAGGGGAGCACCGTTATGAACAGAATAAAGTCTTTTCTGAACTGAATAAAGAACATGCAGCTTTGGGAGAGCACGGAGGACTCTTAAGAAACTAAAAGACAGCTGACCTCACCTACTGAGATTCATGGGTGTAAAAGATGGGACTGAGGTCAAGGCTTCAATTCTATTATCAAGATTTCAGTCACCTCCATTTGTGTTTTGCTTGTAATCTAGCTGTGACCTGCTGAAGACCCCAAGTCGCTCTGAGGTCCTAATAATTTTATCTGCCACACCAAGTAGTGTTTATGTAGTGATAAAAGCCATGTTACCTCCATATGCCTTGATGGTCTTTGTTGGCTGAAGCATGTGAAACACTGAGATTGCATAATTCCAGCTCATTCCATAGACTTGCCTGAAGAAAAGTTTTTTGGCTTGCTGCTGATAGCTCAAAGAAATCTATCCCCAAATAGGTAGAAGATCATTCAAATTGGTAGAAAACCACGGCAAACTTACCACAGTCTTCCTGGAAAATGAACACTTTTTCTCTATTCACCTCTAGTCCTGCTGATATGTATCTTCATACACATACATACAAACAATCAAGTGGTGTTCTGGTTTTATTTTCCCGGGCAGAAACACCAGTTTATGTAGTGGTTTCATGTTTGCCAAATCCTGTTTGTCAAATTGAGTGTAGTGGTTTGAGTGTCTTTACTGCTGTGAGATGGAATTAGGAGGGAAAAGGCAAAACAGGCCCAACTTTAAAATTTAAACAGATATTAACACACACACACTAAAAGAATGGAAAGAAAAAGGAAAAAAAAAGAAAAAATATTTGAAACTTCAAAACCCTTCTTCTTCTCCCACGAACTGTTCACCTTCCTACAGCCAACATAGAGAGACAAACTATGATTTTCAGTCAGTTTCACCATTCAAACATAATCTTTCATCATTTTGGGAGAGCAGTGTCTCTAGTGTCCCATGGAGACATTTGCCACAAGAAAAAAAACAGTCTGGTGTCTCCCAATGTCACAAATCTGCAACTGCCAGAATTTTGCAGATTGTGCTGTCCCACCCATTAGCAGCCTTTCCCCTGGCTACTCATGGGCTTCTCAGCGCATTTGGAGTACCGNTAAATGCCACCTGCCCACCCTCTAGATCTCAATAGGGTGGGCCCAGCCCAGACTGGGGCTGCTCCCAGGGACTCCTGGGGACCCCTGGATTCCCCTGCTCCCGGCCGACTCAGGGCTAGGCTTTAAAAGTTCACAAGATGCTAAGCTGCAGCCTCTCCTTTTTTTTCACCAGCAGTTGATGTGGAGGAGGGGCCGGAGGCTCGACCGGTCCCAGGCCGGCCCTCCCCAGCAGGGGTGGCAGGGCCGGCCGGGCCGCCAGGCCCGGGGTCCACACGGCGGACCGGGACTAGCCCTGTTACCTGTTCAACTGCCCGGGCGGAAAGGGCAGTTCCCTGGGAGTCTCTGATATTTAACCCCCGGAAGTTCACACAGACATACCTCTGTAACTTCCTGGAAACTCACTTCCTGGTCAAACCACCAAAAGCGGTCATACCAATTCATCAGCATCTAGCTTTAAAGTATCCATATGCTCAAGCCATACAGGAAGAAAATATTGAATAATAATGGCTTATAAATATTGCCAGGAATAATTCCCTGTTTGCATCTTGTGCATGCGCTGCTGTTACTTTCTTTGGTTCTTTGGTTCTTTGGTCTGTTACTTTCTTTCTGGTTCTTTGCTTTCCTTCCTTCACAAATCATTTTCACAGTGAAATCCTTTTCTAGACAAATTTCATCACACCATGCCATGTCAAATCAGGGACACAGAAGTTAACCACAAGATATAGTAGTTCTGGGTTGTATTTATCATCCATTTTCATAATTTATATTCAAGATAATAAGCAAAAGTCTGGGAATAGGGAAATATTTGCAAAGTGAGGTCTTCTGCTTTTAAAGAAGCCAGAATTTCACCATGTTTGGCAAGAAATAATTACTAGAACCATAAAATAGACTCTGATAAAGTAAGTACTCTTTTGTTACATGGTAAGAATATAAAGAACAGAAAGCAAATTTTAGTGGCAATAAATAGCATTACACATCCTGTTGTCCTGAACATTTCTCAGTTGCCTTCAAGTATTTCCAAATTCATCAACCAAGATAATTAATTAAATGAAGCTCTGAATTCATGTAAAGGAAGATGATGAGGGTTTGCATTAATGTCTAAACTACTCACCATCCGCTACCTTGCAATATAGCTTTATTAAGGTCAGTTTTCCCTGTTTAAGAATAAAAATCTGAATAAAGCCTGAGTCCCATGGAAGTAAGAAAGTATGTCATGTTGTTATACTGTCTCCTAATCTTGTATGTCTTCTGAAACTAACTTTATTTATCATCTAGCTTAAGCCATCTTGTCCACAGAAGAAAATAACATAGTTATAAAGCCATTCCTTAGCAAAAGTCACATTGGTGGGAGGTTTAAAAGCTTTTTAACTAATAAAAAAATATCAAAGAGGTTTTTAAAAGAATATCTTAATAACAAATACATAAATATATATGTCTATGTATATTTGAGATATCCAAAAGGGATTCTTTCAACGCAGTACTGAAATACAGCACGGAAAAATTTGAGAAAGGAGGGACAAAAATATTTTACCTAAAAACATATTGTGTAACACAAGCAGAAAGAGAGCAGAATAGTGCCTTTCTGAAATATAATGAATTGGAAAAAAAATAGTAGTACTCTTAACACCAAACGAAAAATAACCCAACTTACAATCAAAGGACATTAGAATGTGCACCCTGTAGAATTACAAAAATAAGAGTGTTGAAAATAAAGACAGAGTATTGCACAAAGGTTAAAAATTAAAGTGCTAATTATATAAAATTGTTTTTCCCTTTTTGTGTTTTTTTTTTAAGGCTTTCTTGAGAACTAAAAAAAGTACAGAAAAAACCCAGGATTTTTTACTTTAATCTGATTCACAAAACCGAATGCAGTATTTTGGTGTGCTTGGGCGCACATAGTCACACGATCACATACCAGAATATTAACAAGGCATCTAATGAGCAAGATTCCAACTGCTATTCCCTTTTGGCACAGCTTTGCTGGCTACCCTTGAATCAATCACTTGGCCAAGGTACCATATAACTCACAGATATCTGTTTCCACTTAACCAGGCACATTTGGAGCTGTCAGCAACATTTACAAAACTTCCAGTGAACTAAAACTTATCATGGGCTGCAGGGGAATTTTTGCTCTGGCATCTGGAGCACCTGGAGGACTTTTTCTTCCTCCTTCTTCCCGGTTGTCTGCAGGGCTGTTTCTTTCACATATTCTCACTCCTTTCTCTGGCTGCTGTGCCAGCAGTTTTTCTTCCTTCTTAAATCTGTTATCCCAGAGGGCCTACCCTCTGGGATAACAGGGCCTACCCTACCAATGCTGGTAGACTTGGCCTTGGCTCCTGTTGGCATTGGCTTTCCTTGAGATGCATGGCATGTTTTGGTCACTTGGGGATATGCATTTTTAACAAATTATCATTTAATTAACATGATCTGTAGTAATAATATATGAGATCTTAATCTTGGAATTGTGTTCTGAAATAATTTTTTTTCCTTGAGGTTTATGATGGGAACAATATTTTCATTTACCTGAAGGGTGAGATGAAACATCCCATTCTGTAGGAGAAGTGAATTTTCTTTCTCTTTCCTGAATGCATAGGATTTTTGCATCACCAGTACCTTAGAAACAGAAGAACAAGACATTGCTCCATGAGAGGGGCAAACAAGTTAGTGACTTTTTTCTATTTTAGAAGTTCCATGAAATAAGGATTAATTATGACAGTTCTGAAGAGTTATGTTTCCCAGAAGATAAAGAGTATCTTGAAATTATGCATATTAAAGATTCTAAGTACTTCTAATCATGTTCTAAAAAATAGCAGAATGAAAATAACAAAAGTGAGTAGATGTGCTCCTCACTTCATAAAAGTTCAGAGCAGCTATAATGGAATAAAAATCATTAAACTCCTGCTAGATGAGTTTTATTGAGTACTGATGATTATTCTCTCATTTTCATTTGAAGATAATCCACTGTATCAACTTTTCAGATGAAAAAGAAAATGTAAATTGGCAATGGAAAATTTTCAGATCAGTATAAAAAATATTTTTTTGCATATACCCGTTATTTCAAAGGAATTTCTCATTTTTTAAATCAGTAAATTGTAAATATCTTATGGAAATCTGCTGTCTTCAAAAGCAAGTAAATAATCCTAAATTATTTTTGAGCAAGCATTTACCAAGCTTTAAAATTTAGTTAGGCTGACAGGTACACACTCACTAGTTTGTTTACTCACAAATATGCAGATGTGTGTGTAACAGATACACAAGATGCTCAGAATCCCTCTGATTAAAAGCCTATATATACCATTGAAACAGCAAAGTAAACAGTAAGGATAAACTAAAAGGACATCTTTAGCCCCTTACTGCTCCAAGTGAACAAAGTAAACCTTTGCACACACTTTTCAGTCATTTTTTCCCTCAGATTTTACTGTAGTCTAGGTTCTATTTACAAATTACAACAACCCAACCAATCAAACAAAGTACAACCAAGTCATAGTCAAATTTCACACATTTTTCAGTTTAATCCCTATTTTAGGATTCTTACATACATATTTGTATAGATGTCACCTGAATTCAATTAGCTTTCTTACAGAGTATTTTTTTTCTAAACATAATTTGAGTCAAAGTCATATTGCCAGGATTCAAGTTAGATTATTGCCAACAAATCACATGGTCATTGATACTGAGAAAAGCCCCACTGAGTGAAAGCAATTACAGGTATATAAAAGATAGGGATTAAAAAAAAAAAAAAAACACATAACATAGACATTTTTT
>VYZR01032992.1:0-15344 GCA_013400675.1 Oxylabes madagascariensis
TAAGCTGTAAATGTGGCATGATATTTTGAGGAAAACTCTCCTGCTTTTTTTTTCTTGAGCAGAAATGAGAATTGGTCATATAAGAGTGAGACTGAGGCCAACAGGCAACAAAAAGTCAAGCAAAGCAAGCAGGACCGAGAACCTTTCCCATTACTGTGAATAGTAATGCTACCCAGAAAAATGTTTTATTTTACTAAAACCTTTGGCTGTCAATGCTGAACTCACAGAAAAGAAGGGAGCAAGTACTGTCTCAGCCTCTGAAGTAATAAATTTGTACCACTAGGCTGTGGGAGTTTGCCTGTGGTCCATGAGCACAGGAAGGAGGGTGCAGGTTGGAGCACTTCACCTGCTGAACTGAAGTTTAGGCTGTGTGAAAACATCAATACTGCAAAATACGTTTGGGAAGAGCTTGCATATCTGGGATTGTACTCCAATTGATTTAGTAATGAATTTATAAGTAATTATTGATGATGGATGAAATTCTGCTTAAAGAAAAGGTTCGGTTACATTTCTCTATGAGCACTCTTGGCCCAGAAAACAGGGGATGCCTAATGCAATCAACTAAAAAAGATTTAAATATATTTAAAGGAGTACAGAACATTTTAGAGATTGCTTATGGACAATTCATCTCTTGCAGGGCAAGATGCAGTGAAATTGCACTTACTATGGTCAAATTCTCCTCTGCCTAAGCTTAATTTAAAAGGAAATTGCAATCACTTGACATGTTTTTAAGCATAATAATAGGAACAGGATCACTGCTTTTATTTTCTGCTTGTACATCTGCTTTCTGCTCTCACATGGCAGGTTCAAGACATCTCCATTTTTACTGCAAGCCCTGTGGCTGCTCATGGTGCTTTACATAAATATGTATGCTCGTGAAATGCAGCTTCTTGTGGTGGCTGGAAGTTACCCAGCATGTTGCAAAGTTGCAATTGAGAGATGCTAGTTTTTATTACTTTACTTCCTCTGCAGCATCAGTAGTGAGCAAAGTATGAAGAAGTGATTAGGTAACAAACATAGTGTTCTGTTTGTTTGGGTTTTTTTTTAGGAATATTGTTGTTATCTCTGCTATTTTTGTTTGCACAAGTATTTGGAAGGAGAAAACATCCTTACTGGTTGCCAGACTTGGGTAGGATCAATGGGATAAGTAAGTGCATGTCCTGCTTCTGGTAATTGCCAAGAGTAGATGGTGAGAGGCTAACTATAAAAAAGGAGTTACTGGAGCTAAGTTGGTCCCTGCTGCCTCCCTCCTGGCCTCTCTGCTGAGCCCACTCCAGGCAGTATTTTCTAATTTCTGAATGGCGTATCTTTGTGACCAAGAAATGAACGTACTATGACTTAGTGTCTCTGATCATGATTTAGACTGGGAGAGAAGAAATCGATTTGTTTCTTTCTTTGAACTAGCCTCCCATCTGGAGGTGTCTGCTCCCAGCAAACAATAACTTGGACTCTACTTTTCACAACAAGATAAATTCGCCTTCATAGAAATGTTTCATTTATCCATTTATGTCCGTAGGTAGTTTCCTGATGTCACTGTAAGGAAAGTGTCTCCTATTCCCCATTTCAGTATTAAGAAATGTAGTTTGATTGGAGAAAAAAAAAAAAAAAAAAGGAAATGGATTCCTTAACAATGTACAGATTTTTGCTTGCAGTAAAAATTATGCACCCAGCCATCAAAAGAGGAGTTATTGATCTTAAGTGTGAAAAAGTAGGACACTTTCTAAAGATCTTTGTATAGGACAGTATTTTTTTTTTTCCGAAAGTCATGCTATGTTGTTTGTCCTCTTTATAACTGTGATAATTTTTTTAAGATGAATTTCATAAACAGTATTTACAAATGACACTCCAAGAACAGATGTGGACATCATTTGCTGAATAATTCAAGCTGCAAACTGTATGTACTTTATTTCAAGTGTCCCTGATCTTTAATCAAGCTACCAAAAGGAAGCTACAACTTGCATTTATTTAGAGTTCCCTTTAATCTTTGTACTATTTAGGGGAAAAAAATGTGATAGCATGTGCAGCAAAATAAAAAAAATATTTTCAAAAACTGGGAGAAATAAGCTAAAAAAGAGTTTGCTTTTCAGAAGTCATAAAGATAAAGCATTATGCAGAAGTGGAAATGTACTGCAGTATTGAGATCTGCTGTACATTCTGACACTTCGAGGTGCTTTTGCTGCAAGTGAAAAATCCAGTGTTTGGCCCTGGATCCACAGTATGCTAATTACAGAAATAAATTTTGCTATGAGTAGTTAAAAAATAAATTAGTGGAACATAAGAGCTGTCTTCTCATTGTCTTCTGTCAGACAAGAGAGTCCAGAATGCTGTATTCACATACAGATTTCAGTGCAAAGCACAGAAACAAGTTGCTTATCTGAAGTCTCATCCTACAGTGGCAAACTGAGTCTATTCTCCTAGTGGCAAACTGTGGCCACCTACTCCTCCACTGCTGTGAGCACTCAGTGCTAAATTCCTGGCTATCTTTAGAAAGGATTTTTTAATTTGATTTCTGCTACTACCTATTGTCAGTATTGGAATAAAGATCAGTAGGTTGTAGATTACATTTTAAGCTGAGAAGTCCTATGTCTAAAGAGATCATAGACTTTCATTTCTAACTGAAAAATTATTTGTATGGAAATAAGTAAGATTTATTTTTATTCAATTTGTTTTACAAAGTGTTGGAAAAAATCCAGAGAAGAGAGAATAACTTCATTTGGAGTGGTAATTTGATGGAATAAACAGCTACTCAAGTTGAGGAAACAGCAGTTATTTTACTGCTTTTGGCTGAATGAATTGTGATCTTTTTCTTCCTATGCAAGGAGGTATTAAAATGATATGAACTGTAAGCAAAATGTTTCCCTTTTACTCGGACCATGACTGAGGGGAATTACTCTGGCAATATTGCTCATATTTAATGAACTAAATGATATCTATAATGTACCAAATTTGAGAGACTTTGCATGTGTCCTCTATGAGAATTCAAGGATGGGAACATCTGCTCTCAGTCTGCTTGATTTACCGAAATCCCACTCTCTGTTGGTTTAGTGCAGTGGCTAATTATTCATTCTCTGAAGTGCTGACTCTGAAGGGCAAGAAAAACTGAGTTTCCCTTCCCAGAGCATCAGAAGGAAACCAAGTACAAAAGGACTTGAGGAGATGGAGTGGATTTGGTTTGTTTTTCCACTAGCAGCTGTGAAAAGGGGAAGGTGACCCTGTGGGCTTTATATTCTCCTCTTCACTCTGCACAGATGGGTGATTTTTCAGCATAGATTCATTTTTATGGCTGATGTCATAAAGTCAGGTCAGAATTTATTAATCTTCTAGAAGAAGAATCTTCTAGAATTTTTCATGAGATGATTTGAGAAAAGCAGAGGTTTACAAGGGAACAGAGCCTTTCAAAAGGGTTGGAGTAGCCTATGGTCTCATCTCCAATTCATCACTGCCTTAATCTACTTCATTAGAAGTTTGAAAAGGCTCTATGCACATTTTTTGAATGCTTAAATGAACAAAGGCCATAAGTGAGAGTACTGAAGTAGTTTGTGTAAAGCTAAAATTATGTTCTGTCTTTGTCAAACCAAGTCTTGTCTGAGGATACCGGGTGACTTTGTGTGCCAGTGTGAACTCTGCTAAAGAACTTTGAAAACCAAAGGCATTGCATTGCCTTTGGCCATGTTGCTCCTGAAGAAGTTGTCAGTGAGGAATGAAATAAAGCAGAATTCTGCTCATCATATAGTTTTTCTTCCAGCCTTGCCACTACCATGAAGGTAACTGTCCCTGCACTGCAAGTAACTCTTTATTTTACTCTGGCTCAATGCTGTGGTAGACTAAATTATTGTCACTGTGATGTTATCTCCAATAGTGTTATTCTCAAAGCTGTGCAGTGTACAGTGGTATAGATGGAGACTTCTTTTTGTAAAATAGTGGGAGGAGACACTGGGTTTGCACTTAGTTATGCTGTCATTATGAACACAGTAATGATGCTAACCAAGGAAAATTGGATTTCTGCTTATCTACATTTAATTGTGACACACTTTTGGGCATGAGGCTTTATCCTGGGAAGTTTGAGAGCACAGAAGACTTAAAGAGAGATGACAGTCACTGTGATTAAGACATTTTCTTTTTATCTTGTCCTATCAGTCAGGGCCCTCTCTAGTGAGAACTGATTTCAGAGAGGAACTAAACCCTGTTTTACATTTCCTTCTAAGCTATGTGGTGATATTGTCTGAGATCACAGCACTGTCCTCATCAGTGACCCTTATCAAAAAATCTGTGGAGGGCTGGTATCCAATGAGAATTCACTACTACTCAGGAGCTTCCAGACTGTAAAATCTTCATTTCAAAGGAAAAATTGGAAAAAGATAGAAACCATGTGGATAGGAGCAATCTTAGTTAGAAAACAAAGCTTTTGAGCAAGTTTTTAATCTGAATTTAGTTTAATCTCTGAACCAGTTATCATGTTATTCAGCTGATGTTGCTATGTACAGTGGGGACAAGAGCGTACACAATTATTATCTGGCAAATAAAGTTGCTGATAAAATAATACTAAAATAATTCTTCCTGTGCATTCAACTGTGAGTTGTTTTTCAGAGAACTGTCTGGTCTCCTCATGTATAATTGTTTTCCAAGTGCCCTGACTTTGTTGTGAGATTGCATTAATCAAATTTAAACACTCCATTAGATGTCAATGAACTGAAAACATTGTGACCACATGGTTATTGACCCAGGTGCAAATAGCCCATGCCCAATTGAAAGATTCAGTTCTGACAAATGGGTTAAAATAATGAAAATATGCTGGAAAATGCTTGAGTGCTTCACTGACTAATTGAACAGAGTCCTTGCAATTTGTTTATGATACTATGATTTTTCACAGCCACGGGTGAGTAACAAATTTGTCCTGTTTATTATTTCAGAGTTAACTGATGACACTTCCTGAACTGAAAGGTATTTGTGTGTTTTCCTTGGGGACAATTTAAGCTAAATGCTGCATTTCCTGTGCACAGTTAGTGTTGGTTTTGGTTGGTTTTAGTTTTTTAGTTTTTTAACTTTTTTTTTTTTTTTTTAATGGGACTGTTTGAAGAACAAGACCTTTAAGTTCTATTTTGAAGCAATATATGGCTTTCTGCATAAATGCAATCACTAATATGTGAGGAACCTAACTTTAGAGAAACATGAAGGATAGTACTTTCAGAGTCAATTTTAATTGTTTTTTTCTCTCCACCCCTCCACTCCCCTTTATGTTAAATACAGATCTGATCGGAACAAAGAGGTGATTTGAAATAGATTTCAAAGCGCTTTGGATCAGGTCCTAACATTACTCCTTCACAGGATGTGTTTCTTTGTTAGCATTTTTCAAGTATTGTTTAAATCTGGATTTTGAGTTCCTCAAAGATTTTTGTTTCTCAAAGATCCAGCAACTGCACTGTAACTGGCTAGAGTACGATGCTATTTCATTTGGGTGCAGTTTGAGTTATTCCCTGCTATGAGGTTGTATTTTGCACACACATCGGTAAATGGGATGATCTATTGCCTTCTATTTTCTCTGATTTCTGCTATCTTGATTTTAAATGCAGATATCAGCAACAGCATTTTTCATTGGGATTTTTCCACTTTTCCTGTTAAAACTGTATCAGCATTCAGGCTTAAAAAAAGGTTACAATTACAATTATAAATTATAAAATTGATAAACATCTGTTAAAATGAAATAAAGACAACTGATCTATGCTATCTAAATGCTTAATATGCTTAAAATGGAGAGGTTGTGAGTGTTTTATACAGATGTATAATCATGCAAATGTTGATACTTAAAGACTGGAAGAAGGTGTAGTAACTATGCCTTGGGATACATTACATTAAATGAAGATGTGGATGAGACTACATTGGTTATGAAGGGGCATATTTTGGGGATGACTTCTGCAGCATTTTCCCCTGGGTGCAACTTGGATGCCAGGCTTCCCTGGCAGATTTTTACTTACAAAAGCACTTATTTAACAAAAAGGTATTAACTTTGTCTTCTTATTTCTTTTCACGTATGATATCTGCTCAGCACATCAGTGTGACTATAGGAATAAAACTGTCCAGAGGAGCAGCTCTGGTAGCCAGGAGCTGTGGGAGTGCAGCTGGTGGTGATGATGCAGGTGTTGGTGTGGCCCTGGGGCTCCCACTGCTCTCCCTTCTTGAGTCCCAATGGTTCCCTGTCATGGTCCTCCCAGCCATTGCCAGTTGGGACAGCACCAGGCAGGGGCAGGTCCTGCGTCTCCCTTGTAACTGAGGCAGGATCTGTCCTGTAAATGTCTCAGCCTCTAACCCACCCTTCCAGATGCCACCCTAACAGAGGCAGTAGTTCACTTCAGCAGAGCCATCCCTGGGGACAGCGCCGTTTGCCGGGAGCTGCCAAGCTCTGCAGGGCAGCCTCAGCTCAAGGCAGGAAGCACTGAAACCTCAGAGGCCTTGTGCTCAGGGGCGGCTTGGGCACTCTCTGAGGTGTTTTTCTGCTCTGTAATTTCACTGAGTCCATGACATCTGCCCTGTTCTAACTTGTGCTGTGATCAGTGGTATTGTCCTGGGATCATGAGGGCAAAAGGGGAGCTTAACATAATGTTGTTTCATGTTCACAGACAAATGTGTGCTGATACTCTTCTTCTCCCCATCCCCACACCCCATCTCTTTTCAGGACTTTTGATTGAAGTAAATAACCAACATGTCTGACCCAGTAGTTCTGCGTAGCATCAAGAGATTGGGAGAGGATAATTATGCTTTTGACTCGGATGGCAAATGTAAGAAGTTTATTCTTTGGTCACCTCCTTATGTTAGAAAGCATGTAAAATAGGTGGTGGGGGTGGCCTAAGCAAAGCAAGTAGTCTACAGAATACAAAGCAAATAGTCTGTGGTAAATAGTGTTATATGGTACCTGCTGTCATAAGTGTGCTGCCCCCAAAACTTTTCTGTAAAAGATATAATAATCCCTACTCATGGACAATCTTTACAGATAAGCTAACAAGTTCAAGGTATCTACATAGGTTTTTACACTCAGTACTTTGTTGTACAAGTAAAAGGCTTCTATTGAAGAAAAAAAGTAAAAAGTGCTGTCTTCCCTAGTTTCTTCCAGCAAACAATCATATTTGTAGTCACACATACATTAGGGAGAATTCTTATGAGCTAATTCTAAGATTTTAGCTAATGCTAAGATCTGCATTCCCTCTTCTTATTAGAGCTTGTCCTGTTTCTATTTTTCCTTTGCAATATGCAATTTTTCATTTTGTCAGTCCAAATGCAGAAAGAGTTGAGAAACACAAAGAGAAACTGGTAAATTATTTGAGTTCTATTTGTAAGACCTGAGAAAAGCCAAAATAATAGAGGATGTTAAATATTTATACAGATCATAAAGTACAAAGGAAAGCAAAACAGCAGCCCATAATGGAAGCTAAATTGCAATACAGGTTAAGGGGATATGGCCAACATCTGGGAAGGAAAACTGTTCATCTCTTCCAGACACTTAATTTGAACTCCCAGGTTGCTTAGACTTCATCTTGCTGGTTTGAGGAGTTGTTGTTTATCTGCCTGTTTGTTTTACACACTGGTTGCTTTTACTTGTTACGAGATTTTTGCAAAAGGGTATCTAATGGCAAAAGACTATTTGTTTGACAAGTGGGTTGTTCTTTTGGCCTATCAATTGAGGTTGCCTCTGGTTTCTTGGTTTCCTTGGAAATACACTCTGTTTTCTGCTTAATGGAAGGAGAAGGTTGTTCATCTGCTAGAACACCTTTCCCAAAACAGATAAAGCTTCAAAACCTCACTGGGATTCTGCTGACTGATCCCATCTCCACTGAAGTTCACTTCAATAGCCACCTTTTGTACAAAAGAGTTAGGATTAGCCCTCTCTGGATCAACCCTTGAACACCATGCCTGTAAGTGTAGTTAAGAGACTGATTTATTTGGGAACTTTTTGAGTACAATTTTTCATCACTTGACTCTCAGGGAGCTTCTTCTTTGTGTGTTCTCACTTTAAAAGTAAATACTAATTCTTGCCAATGTTTTTCAGCTTTTTGTTGAGTCTCTGCTGCCTTTTTTTTTTTTTCCCCAAATTGTAAAATTTCTTTCTTAAATGCCTTAATTCGTCTTTCAAAATTTTTTGGGCATTCAAAGATAACTATAGCTTTTTTCCTTCTGAGTTAATAAATTATTTTATCTTCCCAACATTCATTTCTTTTCTATGAACATCATTTTCTGTCCTCTTTTTCTACTTTTTCAGTTCTCACAGTGTGAACTGTTACTCATCTATTTTTTTCTTTCAAATTAACATAATTCCAAATTCTTCCCCTGCCTAAAAACTGCTGGTCCACAGGACCTGGCCTACAATTCCTTGCACTATTGAATAGCATTAGTATACTCTTGTTTCCCTCTTCAAATTCATAGATTAGGGATTTTTTCACATTTGAAGGGTTTTTGTTTTGCTCTCTAAATTCATGACTCAGAGAACTTTTTCACCGGGCTCTTGTATCTCCCATTTTCTTCCCACTAGCCACTTCCTTGATTTCTTGCAAAACACTTTGCATTACCAGCCTATAGAAGAAGCTTTCTCTAAACCTTGACTTTTCTGATAAACCTTAAAGAGTCTTCCAGAAATGGTTTCAAACCACTACTGTTGCTCCCTGTTGCCAAACTTCAAATAACCAGATATATTCTTTCTTCACAAAAGAAAGGTTTTCTAACACTAAATGATCATTTGTAATAACAGTTTTACGAATTAGAACTTCCCTGGAAAATGTCTGGGGTTCTTGGGATACATGTGCCCTTACTGAAATAATATTTTTTTACCATCCCCAAGTAACAGAGAGCAAAATACAACAACTAGAGTAATTGTTAACTAAAGCCAAATAAAGTTATCTTATTAACCCCCAAAAGGAGATCCCTCAGCTGTTTTCTCAGTCCCAAACTCAGACTGTTTCCATCTAAAATTGTGTTCTTGAGAATTGTAAAACCCTGGAAGTAATGGAAAAGCCTTCTTCCCCTGGGTAGAAAAATGATAGAGGCAAAATTTGTGGTTGCAGCAACTTCTTTGTACTCTCTATGAATTTTGATGCAAACTTCCTCTGTGTCTGCTCTGTGAAACAGCCCTGTGCATGCTCTAGACGAGTCTCTAGATGTGAAGAAAGGAAGGCAGTGCTTGAAATGCAAACCATGGTTCTGAAGTTAATGTTGAACTGGCAAATGCATCCTAATTGAGCAAAGTGCATATGCTCAGTGCCCTTAGGTTATCCAAATTGTGATTTAGGTATAAAACTAACTCTTTATTCATTGTCATCTCAAGTGATGTACAACAAATATTTTTTACATCAGACCTTCAGACCTTCACTTCTCTGGGGCCCCTGATAACTCAAGTTGTGCTTTATTATGTCTTTCACAGCATCTTTTGAAAGGGGGCTAAATCCAGACCTTTTCTAGGGACTAAGGAATTGTCCTACAACTTAATTATATCTTGTAGTATGATTCCATTTCTCTAAGCTATGGCTCCTTAGACAGTGTCTCAAGAGTAAAAATCAGTGTGACAAGTTCATCCTACCCTCCGAGACCACAACTGCTCATCTTCCACAGGATTTGCAGTCTCTGAGTTGTGAAGGCAAGAGTGAAGAGCTACCACTCCTCCTTTCAGGGAGCATGCATGGAGTGAGCATTAACTTAGTATCCTTAAGGAGGCAGCGTCCAAGACAACTAGTTGAATATTAGCAAACAGTTGGCAATGAAAATGATTTTTGGCAAATGTCCTGAATAATGTTCTTAGTGTAAACCACATCCTGGATATATGTATTAGTGGGAATAAGATGTTTATAACTCAGGAATGATCAGGTCCCATGGAGTTCTAGAGTTTATGTTTCACGTGTCTACAGAAGGTTATATACTTTAATAATAATCATTAACTAGACCGTGCATTTATTTTCCCTCACAGGTAACAGCTTCAAGAAATCAGAGTAAGTCATGTGCATGATTGGAACAATCAATATTTCTAGTAATATTCAAATAAGTTAATGTCATTGCATCAAATTGATGGAGTATTTATTTTTTTTAAAAAAGCTGTTCTCTAGTGGTTGAACTGCCTTATTTGCTACAACTGAAACAGGTAGACCAAAGCAGTCCTAGAAATTTTTAAAACATAAATGCTAGTAATATGATCTTTCTTCTGAAAATGTTTTTGATATTCTAATTTATCTTTTTCAGAGTTTTTATTTTGAGAAATCACTTTTTCAGGAATTTTAATCAAACTTGACTAATTTCTCTTACAACTTAACTGTGAGATTTTAAAACAAAAGGAATTACCTCAGATATTAAGATTTAAATGTAGGATTCTGGATAGTTAAAAATTGGGATGATTTAGAGGATTTGACCTTCAGCTGTATCAGAGATCTGATTGGAATTAAGAGCCTCCTCCTTCCCAGACCTTTGGACAACTCTGTAACAGGCTGGACAATATGCTGTAATTTGAGCCAGCTCTTTCTGACACAGTGTACCCTGCCTGGGAGCTACCTCTAGAACAGGGAAATCAGAGTATTAATTCTTCCCATTGTCAGGTTGTCCATCTAAGAGAGCACCAGCCCACTATTAGAGATCTACCATGTCTTTCCACCTTAATACCCAAGTTCTGTTGGACTTTACATGTAACACACGTGTTCTGTACATACCTGAAGAGAAGCTTCCTTTAGGCTAAGATCTCGTTCTGAAAACAGTGTATGACAAATATAGCTTGAATAATTTGCTTCATTAAAAACCAAACCAAGAAAACACACCACAAATAGAATATCTGTACTCATTCATCACTGAATGTGCACAGCTGATGATGATTCCTTGCTATGGGAATAGGAACTTTCTCTGTCTTAAAGGAAGGATTAACCAACAATTTGGGCTGTAGGTTTTTCTTTAGCTGACCTCAAAGAACCCACAATCTGTCACGTAACAACAATCCACATTATAGGAACAGTGTTGTGGAGCTGCTTATGGAACAAAGTATAAGCCTTTAGAGAATCTTAACCTAACCTCCATTCTAGTCTCCGTCTAAAATTTCAAAGAACCATCACATCACTGGTTCCAAAAAAATCTGAAAGAAACAGCTTACCTCTTAAAATCCTGGGCAAAATGTTTCAAATAAAATATCATTTCAGAGATGTAACCGAGAGAGTAAAAGTAATAATGTAAAATCTAATCCTTCTTGCCAGAAATTTCTATGCATATGAAGAACCTTTTATAGAGAAGAAAAATGAAAAGTAAGTTAAGTTCAATTCTTTATACTTTGCATATTCAACAAAATAAGTACTAAAAGACAAGTTTATAATTTTATGTTTTCTGTTGTTGAAGGTCGTCAAAGAAGAAAGAAGACAGTGTTCGTGTTGGCTTCTTTCAGCTGGTAATGAAGGCAATGTCTATAAATATTTGATGTGTATTGTGTTGCATAATAGGTGACAATAACCAGTAAGGTTGTTTTGGGGTNTTTTCTGTGTGCTTTTATTTTTAACCAAGGTAATTCCTAGGCTTCTTAAGAGCAAGGTTTGCAAAACAGTGATAGAATTACAGTTTTCTACCGACTTTTTTTTGTTTTCTTCTTTTTTTTGTAGAAGGACCTTTTTATTTATTTCTCTTTTGTGTTAACTGGTTTTCCCTCTATATTGTCTTTGCCCTAATGTCCATTTCCATATATGCTGTAAATTCCCACTCTTTCTTCTCTAAGACATATTATAGCACCTACAGAACCTGGACAGATTCTTCAGCAGGCTATGATTCCTCTTGACACTCCTATTTTAAAATATGTAGCATTTGATACTGATATTCTATATGGACAGTCTAATCTATATATTTGCACCTGACTTCGCCCTGAGAATCAGACTTCATACAATCATGACAAAGGCAACTTAAATCACTGTATCTTCAGCAAGCTACCTGTGTGAAAACTCTTTTTCTCTCAGATTAAGATCCAATCCAGAACTGCCTGGCTCAGCCAATGCATTTTAGAATTTTAACTATGAGAACTTGCTCTGAGATGTTTAGTTCATTTTTCTATCACAGCACCTCAGACTTGAGAAATTGGACAACTCTGTTCAGAGGCTCTACCTAATGCCCTAAGGCTTTTTCTTCCCTTCACTCTCTCTGTTCCCACTGGAAATCTGCAAAGCAGACTATATATATGAATTATAGTTACTATTCTTAATCTCTTACCTAGTCTCTGGAATGATGATAATGTGGAATGATATTGAGCTATTAATGTTATATGATGATACATTCATTCACATGTTAAAAGGAAGCTTGTAATAATTTATGAGGCTGTAATCACAGATGTAATTAGATTAGATTGGACAGAGGGATTTGTCCTCTTTCTATATTGAAGATAATTCTGAAATTTAAAGAGAGTATTTTTTATCCGACCCACCTAATTAATGATTTATCATTACACAACCAGTATGAAGACCATATATTTTTCTTCCCTCTTTAGTTTAGATTTTCATCATCTATGGAGATTTTAATGATGGTTGCTGGTAGTTTGTGTGCTATTGTTCATGGAGTAGCCCAACCAGCTGTGTTGCTTGTATTTGGTGCAATGGCAGACACATTTATCGAATATGACATTGAAATGCAAGAGCTTAAAGACCCAAACAAGACATGTGTAAATAACACCATAGCGTGGATTAATGGTACTATTCATCAGAATGAAAAGAATGCCACAATAAGATGTGGGTAAGTAATGGATGTGTTTGTTTCTTTCTCATTGTTATCATAGCTTGTCAGAGAATGCATTGCTATTGAAGGTCCTATTCAGCCTCTAATTCTTATATATTCTGTTCACAAGGTAGAAAAGAGGCATGGTTGTTGTTACATAGTCCTGTTTCTGAGCTGGTGATATCTGGAGGGACAGAAGCAGCTTGGATTTTGGTCTTTCAGTTAAAGTTGTCAGCAAGAATATTCTTTGATTGTGATTGTTCTGATAACAGATATATATGTTACATATCTGAGTTCATTAATCTATTTTCTCTGATTACACTGTAGGTAGTAATTACTTCTGGTCATTCTGGTCAGGTCTTAGTTACCTTTAGGTGCCTGCTGACTTCTGAGCAAGTTAGCTAAGCTTTTGTCACTGAGAGAAATGAGTATTTCTAGAATGTAATTCATCTTAGCTTATGGGGAATGTCTGAGGCAGATCAAAAGAACTGCCCCATAAGACTGCCCGTTTCTTTCCATTAAATATAATAAATGGAGTCCAGATAATTCATTCAGATACAGATACCTGTTAAGGACAAATTTGAACCTATAACCCTTCCTATGAATTGTTTCTTGGTGCATCATTACAAGTGTTTTCTAATCTCTGAGTGACATTTCATTACATACTTAATTGGAATTAAAAGTTACTTGTCTAAAGGTCTCTGAAAATTCAGAGCACATGAGAAGCTATTCACATTCTTAGGTGCAGGTGACTGGGGCCAAATTATTTTGCTCCAGGCTGTCCAAGCCAGCCTTCAGAGATGGGCTGGCAGATAAAATACAGGATTTACTACTGACCTCTGTGCCTCTGAAGCAGCAACTACACACCAGGCAGGACACATTCATAAAACCATAGAATAATTTGTGTTAGAAGGGACTTTAAGGATCATCTACTTTCAGATCCCCTTGCTATGGACAGGGACACTTTCCACTAGATCAGGTTGCTCAAAGCCTCATTCAAACTGGCCTTGAACAATTCCATGGATGAAGAATCCACAACTTCTCTGGGTAACCTGTTTTAGTGTCTCACCATCCTCACAGTGAAGAATTTATTTCTAACCTAAAGCTGCTCTTTTACAGTTTAAAGCCATTTCCCCTCCATGCCCTTGTAAAACGTCTCACTCCTGCTTTCCTGTAGACTCCCTTAGTTTACTGGAATGTGCTCTAAGGTCTCCCCACAGCTNGATCCACTGTCCATATCATTGACAAAGACGTGAAACAGCACTGGTGCCAATACCAACCCTTGAGAAACATCATCTGTCACTGGTCTCCACTTGACATTGAGCCCTTGACTGCAACTCTTTGAGTGCAACCATCCAGTGAATTCCTTACCCACCGAGTGGTCCATCCACCACGTCTCTCCAGTTTAGAGACAAGGATGTCATGAAGGATAGTATCAAATGCTTTGCACANAAGTCCCCTTCCTCGATCTGCTGGCCACACTGCTCTGGATGCAGCCCAGGATATGGTTGGCTTTCTATGCCGAGAGCACACATTGCTAAATCACATCAAACTTTGTCCACCAACATCCCCCAGTCATCTCCCCAGGGCTGCTCACAATCCATTCTTCACCCAGCCTATGTNCAGCATGAGTAGCCCTTAGTGAAGTCACATTGGCTGTCACCAGTCACCTCCTTATTTATCATTGCCTTGGCACAGTTTTTAGGAGGATCTGCTCCATGATCCTAAGTCTCCTGTAAAATTGTACTGGATATCTGTGTCAGGCACCTGAGTTGTTTCCATGACTGTTTTTTGTTGGAGATCAACTCAGGTGCATAGTGTTCCCTTTTGGCTTAAAATTTCAGGGTACAAAATTTGTGGTATATTACATAAAATTTCCTGTTCTGCAGGATGTTTTAAAACATGTTATCTAAAGACATAACCTATAATAATCTATTTCAAAATAGATTAAATGCAAAAGCAGCAATTCAGTGCCCTGCCTGATATTAGGTGTAATTTAGCACTCCTGGTTGTGTAACAGAACAAATTATCATTTCAGATTAGCAAGCTTACGGTACAAAATAATATTTGATTTGACTTTAGCAGGCCTCAATTCTCCTTATAAAATGCAGCTGAAATCTGAATATTATTAGTTGCTATAATGGCACAAAGCAAGCACATTCAACATCTAATGAAAACTTGTTGGGCAGCTCTTCTCTGAAACACCCTCTCATCTGTGCTGTTTTGGAGCAGGCAGTCTGGGGGCATTTCCTGGAGACCTCAGAGGTGCTCCAGGATGGTGGAGCTTTTTTTGGTACCTGCCAGCTCCCAAGCCCTGTGCAACAGGCAGAACAAGGAAAGCAGCCACTAGCAATAGCCTCAGGAGTGGGAGACAATGCCTCTGTTAGCAAAACAAGCTGGCTTCCACCTGGTCTGAATCTAACTTGAGGAAACAACAGATCAGAAATCTGTGCAAAACTTATAACAGCATTACTCACTTTTCTTTTTCTTTTTATTCCTTTTTACTTTTTCAGGCTGCTGGACATTGAACATGAAATGACCAAGTTTGCAGGATATTATGCAGGAATTGGTTGTGCCATACTTGTGTTAGGATACCTCCAAGTCAGTATTCTGTTTTCTATTTTGATTTCAAAGTTTAAATCACTAAA
>VYZR01032996.1:10115-38153 GCA_013400675.1 Oxylabes madagascariensis
TTAACTACCCTGATTTCTACCTTTCACTCCTCACTTGGAACTTGGTCCAATGGGAACTCAAATTTTGCACTAATGAATCCTCTAGGCTACACTGAGACAAACAGTAGGGTTCCCCTCTGTAATCTTGCATCTGCAGCATGGTGCAGCTAAAAATCACATAAATTCTTAAAATAGATGTTTTGCAGAAAACAATCTTGAAACGGATAAGGAAATGAATTATTCATTGTTTTCCTTAGTTTGTGGCAGTACAGGTTTTCTGTAAGACTTGCCAAAGATTAGACAGGACTTTTCCTTCCAGATCCTGTAGGAATATAGCAGGACAGGCTTTGTGCTTTCCCCTGTGAGCAATGCACATAGAAATCAGGTCATTACTTATTCTAGTAAAGGAAACTGTTCTACTCTATATAGGACTATAATTAGAAAAGAGATTTAGCTCTAGAACCTCCAAGCAAGAACTGGGTACAGCAGCTTAACTCCAAAGGAGCTATGAGGAAGGGCAGAGGGCTGGTTACTGGGCCTGGGCTCCACTGTGCTGAAGGACTGTCAAAACTATAAGTGGTGTATTTTCCAAAGAGCTTATAGCTTGGAATGAAGGAGGGTAGCAGGGTGGGGAAGCACGAGGCAAACACACACCTGCACAGCTGGCAGCTCAGCAAAGCAGAGCAGCCCAAGAGGAGCTGGAAAAAAGAGACATGAGGTCGCCTGTTGTATGTTTACAGGCAGTATCACCCAATTGAAAGCGTAACCAAGGAAAACACATGCAGGTGACTGTGAAAAACCTAACTCACGGACAACAGGGCGTGGCACTGTGACACTGGAAAGGAGGACAGACATAGGAGACCCCAGCTTGAGCACTGCATCGAGCTCTGGGGTCCTCAACCCAGGCAGGACGTGGACCTATTGGAGCAAGTTCATAGGAGGGACACCGGGATGATGGATTAAAGGGGTGGAGCTCCTCTCCTATGAAGAAAGGCTGAGAGAATTGGGATTGTTCTGCCTGGAAAAGAATGGCCTTGGGGTGACCTAATTGCAGCCTTCCAGTACCTGAAGGGGTCTACAGGATGGAGAGGCTATTTACAAGAGCATGTAGTGACAGGACAAGGGGGAATGACTTCCAGCTAAAAGAGAGAAAGTTTAGATTAAATATTAGGCAGAAATTCTTTGCTGAGAGGACAGTGAGACACTGGAGCAAGTTGCTCAGAGAATTTGTGGATGCCCTGTCCCTGGAAGTGTTTAATGACAGGTTGGCTGTGGCTCTGAGCAGCCTGGTCTAGTGAAAGGTGTCTCTGCCCATGGCAAGCAATTAGAACCAGATGAACTTTAGGGTCCCTTCCAATCCAGGCCATTCTATTATTCTGTGATCCCTGGTGCCTACCACATGGATGAGAAGAAAGGCTGTGATTCTCAAAAGAGACTAGTCAGGAAGTATCAATAAAATGTAGATACAGGCAAGATGTAAAGCCCTGAGGGGAGGCTAAGGGCCAAAGTGGGGCTCTTGGTCATGGTCCAGAGACAAGATGGGATTGTTCTCCAAAGTTAGAAAGTGCTTCTTGGCACATCAGCCTATGAAACCTGCCTGCTCACCCCTGAGAATCTGCCTCTGTTTGATGTGCTGGATGGGGGAACACCAAAGGGGCAGGATGCAGAAGACCCAAGGATGCAGTTTGCTGTCTCTTTGATAGGGGAATTTGTGATCCTGACTTGGCTCTGGATTGTCTCACATGTTTCTTTAAGCTGTTATGATTAGCCAGCATTTGCCTCTTCACTCTCTGTTTCCCCTTCTACATTCTCAGTTTCCCATTCCTATTCAGCATTGGCTGGTTGGTTTGAATTTAAGCCAACTGGCACACACTTTGCCTCCAGTCTCCATGCCTCTGGCCCCACTGGCCCTTCTTACACATTTGTCAGCAAGCCACTTTGCAGAGGATGTGTCACTTCTCCATGGTTCTGTGGCCAAAAAAGAGCAGGGAGAAAAAAAACAACAACAGTGGGAGCAGAGTTCTGAGCAGGCTGTTCTGAAATGTCCTGACCTGGTGAGCCTCCTGCCATGGCCTGGCCCAGCTTGCAGGAGGCCACTGTGACACCAGGGGTAGGAAAGCTGCTCTAAGCTTGGCTGTCTCAGGGCTGCTGTCTCCAACTGCGTTGTGCCTTTCTTGAGGGCTGTGGGAAAGAACATGAGCATGAGGCTGCATGGACAGCCCAGGGCTTCTCTAGCACAGCTGCTGGCAGTGTATGGGGTTGTTCTGCCCCTCAAACACCCTCAACCTCCCACCAGGCTCTCTCCAGGGAGAACCAGCTTCTTCTGTCTTGCAGAATAGAACGGGGGTTTTCGGGTTGTTTTTTTGTCCGTGCCTGAGTCAGGCCTCAGTTAGTGTAAGTCATGCCTGTCTGCTGTGAAATTTAGGAAATTTACACTGGTTCCAAGTCTGACTGGAAGAAATGAATCCAGCAACAGCAAAGAACAGGGGATCCTGAGCCCTGGCAAGAAGTTATAATCCCAGCACAGTATTCTCCTTCATTTGTTGGATAAAAAGACAGGTCTGAGGGAGATGGGAACATTAACTATCTAGCTGTAACCAAACATCGGTAAAAATAAAATAAACTCCTAAACACCAGTGTAATATTAAGAATCAGGTGCTCTTTATTTGTCTGGAGGCATGAGGGAATATCTCTTCCGAAATACCATGCATGCTCGGTACAGGAGAGCTCCTGTTTATACGCTGTATTTTACAAACATATTCACTGATTGTCCCAGAATAAACATACATATATTATAGTCATTTCCTTGAAATCATTGACATATTTTCCCTCCCTTTACACATGTGTTCTGTGCTGGGGGTCTCTTTGGTGGTCCCGGTGGTCAGCACAAAGTCACACCTGAATGATCAGTGAACTAGGAAAAGTTGGCAGAACTGGGGCTGATTGCTTTCCAGTTCTCCTTACACAATGGGCATTGTGCAGTTCCACAGGCCAGTGGGTTTTGAAGAATAAGCATTGTGTTAGCTCTCCAGGTGTAGATGATTTTTCATCTGGCAACACAGAGAGTGGGTCAGAAAGCCTTTCTTGATGGCTGGTGTGAGTGCCCTTGTATTAATGGGTAGACTAAGAATTTATATCCTTAGAGACCATTTTAAAAGCTTGCCAGTGACTTTCTCCTTGTGTGAAATATCAGTGCTTTTGGAGCGCTAAACTAATTTCTAATTCCAGTAGAGATCAAAAAGATAGAGAGATGGTGGGAACCTGCATTTTGGAGCTGTCTGAACTGCAAATCAGACAGAGACACTGGCACTTCATTTTGCATGTATAGGTGCAAGCTAAGAATAGAAAATAAAGTATTAAACATCACTGTCTAGAAACAGTATCTTTTGTGATCCACTTCAATTTATTATGGGTGTTCTATAATCACTGCCTATGAGTCTTATACACAACAGTGATTAACTTCTATGTCATAGTTCTATTCCATTATTTTTTAGGCACAGCAATGACAGCTCCTAGACATCTGAGTGATGACAATTAGAAACTCTCTTCCCCAAAGAGAGAGAATTACCTTTCGGGTAGATCACTGTGGGAGGCAATGCTGCCTATGTCATTTGGGTTAGGTCATCTGTGATGCTACTGAAAATTTAATCAATATAACCCTAGTATCAAGTGCCTAAACTTCAGAGAGGGATATAAGCACAAGTGAAAACATTCATAAGACCACATACCTGTCTAGGAAAAAGGTAAGCCTGAAATACCCAGTGCAGTTGGGGACTGCAGAGTGATGAATTACCTGCACTAGCAGTGGGACTTCTACATCAGTCTTGCACTGTGCCAGGAGTTAATTCCAGGACACCTTAGCTCACTGCTGCTCTTGGGATCAAAGCAGTTGCAATATTTTTATTTTCTTCATACTAAATTGTCTGTAACAAATACTGCGATGGGAAAAATATTGTGGTTTAGAGAGAGCAATTTTTTTTTGTTAACAAGCCCCCAAAATATCAGTGTATCTCAGCAGACTGCTGTCATATGATTGAGCCCCAATAACCGTGCTCCAGCATGGACAAGTAATGCTTTGCCCATCATAAGGAATTCAGTTTCACAAAATCCCTGTACCTGGATGAGTAACACCTACTCGTCGCATTTGAAGAAAAGGAGGTCCAATGCAAAATAATGTAGGTTTCAAGACAAGTGGATATCCTCTCAGAATGAAATACCTTGGCTTATAGTTGGCAAATACAAATTTTGGATATGATCTCATTGTTTTGTCTCAGCTGCTGTAGCAGCCACTTCTCTGACGTGGCTGAATTTTGTGGTTTTCTGTGTATATATATACACTGAGCATGCAACACAGTGTCTCATCTTGCTGAAAACTGTCACGTCACCATCATCCTGCAACACTTGAAATCTGACCTTTAATCAACATCTGTGCTGATTTTGGCTGAGGTAGAGTTAATTTTCTTCATTGTAGCTACTACAGGGCTGTGTTTTGGATCTGNCCAAAAAAGAGCAGGGAGAAAAAAAACAACAACAGTGGGAGCAGAGTTCTGAGCAGGCTGTTCTGAAATGTCCTGACCTGGTGAGCCTCCTGCCATGGCCTGGCCCAGCTTGCAGGAGGCCACTGTGACACCAGGGGTAGGAAAGCTGCTCTAAGCTTGGCTGTCTCAGGGCTGCTGTCTCCAACTGCGTTGTGCCTTTCTTGAGGGCTGTGGGAAAGAACATGAGCATGAGGCTGCATGGACAGCCCAGGGCTTCTCTAGCACAGCTGCTGGCAGTGTATGGGGTTGTTCTGCCCCTCAAACACCCTCAACCTCCCACCAGGCTCTCTCCAGGGAGAACCAGCTTCTTCTGTCTTGCAGAATAGAACGGGGGTTTTCGGGTTGTTTTTTTGTCCGTGCCTGAGTCAGGCCTCAGTTAGTGTAAGTCATGCCTGTCTGCTGTGAAATTTAGGAAATTTACACTGGTTCCAAGTCTGACTGGAAGAAATGAATCCAGCAACAGCAAAGAACAGGGGATCCTGAGCCCTGGCAAGAAGTTATAATCCCAGCACAGTATTCTCCTTCATTTGTTGGATAAAAAGACAGGTCTGAGGGAGATGGGAACATTAACTATCTAGCTGTAACCAAACATCGGTAAAAATAAAATAAACTCCTAAACACCAGTGTAATATTAAGAATCAGGTGCTCTTTATTTGTCTGGAGGCATGAGGGAATATCTCTTCCGAAATACCATGCATGCTCGGTACAGGAGAGCTCCTGTTTATACGCTGTATTTTACAAACATATTCACTGATTGTCCCAGAATAAACATACATATATTATAGTCATTTCCTTGAAATCATTGACATATTTTCCCTCCCTTTACACATGTGTTCTGTGCTGGGGGTCTCTTTGGTGGTCCCGGTGGTCAGCACAAAGTCACACCTGAATGATAAGTGAACTAGGAAAAGTTGGCAGAACTGGGGCTGATTGCTTTCCAGTTCTCCTTACACAATGGGCATTGTGCAGTTCCACAGGCCAGTGGGTTTTGAAGAATAAGCATTGTGTTAGCTCTCCAGGTGTAGATGATTTTTCATCTGGCAACACAGAGAGTGGGTCAGAAAGCCTTTCTTGATGGCTGGTGTGAGTGCCCTTGTATTAATGGGTAGACTAAGAATTTATATCCTTAGAGACCATTTTAAAAGCTTGCCAGTGACTTTCTCCTTGTGTGAAATATCAGTGCTTTTGGAGCGCTAAACTAATTTCTAATTCCAGTAGAGATCAAAAAGATAGAGAGATGGTGGGAACCTGCATTTTGGAGCTGTCTGAACTGCAAATCAGACAGAGACACTGGCACTTCATTTTGCATGTATAGGTGCAAGCTAAGAATAGAAAATAAAGTATTAAACATCACTGTCTAGAAACAGTATCTTTTGTGATCCACTTCAATTTATTATGGGTGTTCTATAATCACTGCCTATGAGTCTTATACACAACAGTGATTAACTTCTATGTCATAGTTCTATTCCATTATTTTTTAGGCACAGCAATGACAGCTCCTAGACATCTGAGTGATGACAATTAGAAACTCTCTTCCCCAAAGAGAGAGAATTACCTTTCGGGTAGATCACTGTGGGAGGCAATGTTGCCTATGTCATTTGGGTTAGGTCATCTGTGATGCTACTGAAAATTTAATCAATATAACCCTAGTATCAAGTGCCTAAACTTCAGAGAGGGATATAAGCACAAGTGAAAACATTCATAAGACCACATACCTGTCTAGGAAAAAGGTAAGCCTGAAATACCCAGTGCAGTTGGGGACTGCAGAGTGATGAATTACCTGCACTAGCAGTGGGACTTCTACATCAGTCTTGCACTGTGCCAGGAGTTAATTCCAGGACACCTTAGCTCACTGCTGCTCTTGGGATCAAAGCAGTTGCAATATTTTTATTTTCTTCATACTAAATTGTCTGTAACAAATACTGCGATGGGAAAAATATTGTGGTTTAGAGAGAGCAATTTTTTTTTGTTAACAAGCCCCCAAAATATCAGTGTATCTCAGCAGACTGCTGTCATATGACTGAGCCCCAATAACCGTGCTCCAGCATGGACAAGTAATGCTTTGCCCATCATAAGGAATTCAGTTTCACAAAATCCCTGTACCTGGATGAGTAACACCTACTCGTCGCATTTGAAGAAAAGGAGGTGCAATGCAAAATAATGTAGGTTTCAAGACAAGTGGATATCCTCTCAGAATGAAATACCTTGGCTTATAGTTGGCAAATACAAATTTTGGATATGATCTCATTGTTTTGTCTCAGCTGCTGTAGCAGCCACTTCTCTGACGTGGCTGAATTTTGTGGTTTTCTGTGTATATATATACACTGAGCATGCAACACAGTGTCTCATCTTGCTGAAAACTATCACGTCACCATCATCCTGCAACACTTGAAATCTGACCTTTAATCAACATCTGTGCTGATTTTGGCTGAGGTAGAGTTAATTTTCTTCATTGTAGCTACTACAGGGCTGTGTTTTGGATCTGTGTTGGAAACAGTGTTGATAATACAAAGATATTTTTGTTATTGCTGAAAAGGGCTTACACAAAGCCAGCAGTGAGTGGGCTGGGGGTGCACAAGACGTTGTAAGGGGACAGAGTTGGGACCAACGAGATATTCCAGACCATATGGAATCATAATCAGCACATAAAACTGTGAGAAGAAGGAGGAAAAGGAGATGGAGTAATGGTATTTGTCTTCCCAAATAACCAATAAATGTAATGGATCCCTTCCCTGGAGATGGTTAAACACCTACTTGCCTATGGGGAGTGGTGAATTAATTCCTCATTTTGTTTTGTTTGTATGTGAGGCTTTTGCTTTTCCTATTAAACTGTCTTTATGTCAGCCCATGATTGTCCCGGTGCCAGGGTCCCTCCCAACCCCGGCGCTGCCTCCGCCTCCCGCCGGGCAGAGCCTCCCCGGCAGCCGCCGAGGGTGAAGCGCCGCCGCTTCAGCACCCTGGACAGCGCCCGGCCGGCTCAGCTCCCCAGTGCTACCGGCTGGGCGTCCTGGGCCTCCGAGGAAAAACAATAACCCTCTCCGCCAGCTCCCGGTAATTCCCGTGCTACAGCCCTTTGCTGCCACTGACTGCTGCAACAATAGCAGTGGGGATGCTTGGTAACTATCTCCATGAAAGCCCTGTTAGTCAAATTAGGTAAATTACAGTCGAATTGCTGAAGGAATTCAGAGCTTGGCAGCCGTGTTGAGGCCTTGCCCTTCAGGGCTTTGGATCTGTACTGGGTGATTTTTCACTCAGTTTGCCTGTCAGAGTTCATGGAGCAGCTGGACAATGCTCTTGGCCATGCGGTTTAGTTTTACATATTGCTGCAAGGAGCAGGGTTGTTGGACTCGATGATCCTGATGGGTTGCCTTCCAACTTGAGATAATTTATGATTCTATTCTATCAAGAGTTTCCTGAATGGGAGTCGGATGTTGTGAATCCCCTCACCTTGGGGATAGTCTGCCAAGGATCCTGCATTTCAGACCTGAGAGATCCCAAAGAGACAGGAGCAGCCTGGAGGAAATAAAATCACTGCAGCATTTGTGTTCCCTGAGGCAAGCATTTTCCATGCTGTGAAACACTGCTCTGAGTCACCTAAACACTTCCTAAATTCCATCAAGGCAAGTGCAGATAGGCCTATTCAGATGCTTCTTGTTTGTTCCTGTAAGAAAATTACAGCAACTTTCTATCAGCATTCCACTGCATTGTAAAATGTCCTCTTCATTGGGCCAGGCTGGGAAGGCTGAGGACTCTTAAACCCTGGAAGAAGCCTTTGGTATTTGCTTTCATAGGAACACCTCAAGAGGTAGTATCCCTCTCCAAGCTAGGACAGTTGTTACAAAGTATTTCTGAAAGATTTTTGAACCCATTCCCTGGGACCACTGGCAGCAGCATCTCTTGACATTGGTAGCCCCACACCTCTCAACACTGTAGCATAGCAATCAACTACACCACCCATTAGTTAGACTAAGAAAACTGCTCTTAAGTCTCCATTGCTAACATTCAAACCCATTACTTTGTGTGCAAGGAAAAGAGTCTTTTGCTTTCTTCTTTGCTGCTATGTTGTATGTATTTAAAGGCTGTTAACAATCTTCTTTTGTCTTATTTGGCCCATCCCCTTTCCCAGTGAGGTGCCTGGTGTCTGCTGCTGGGGCTGGTCACATTGGTGCCCTGATGATAGGAAAACCAAGGTGCAATAACTCTTCAAAATACCTGCTGAGACTTAGCAGTCTGTGGGGTAACCTTCCTATGGAGCCTGCAAGTCTATCCTCATATTTGCCAGGACTCAATGTCTTTTTTTTTTCCTTCTGCAGATTTGTCTAAACATTTTTAAACATATCTGTTCTTTTTTCTTTCAAAACATCTTGTACTTTCAAGTTTTACATTTCAGTTTTGCTTTGTGAAATGCCTTTCTTCGTTTTATATGTCGTTATTGTGTTTGCTATTTATTTGATGGACTGAGAGACTGCAAATCGCCAGTCTTTTTGTCCTTATTTGCTATTGCTCATGTCTTTTCTTCAGTTACCTTTTTTTTTCCAAGGTAAAGGGATCTATGTCTACTTAGTTTCTTCTCAAGTGGAAACTGTTACACGGCTTTTTATGATTTTATTGCCCTCTGCAATTTTTCCAACACTGACCATGGAGCTGATGTGTTCAAGGAACTCTCTGCAGTAATTCCTAGATTTTTCCTGTACGCCAGTGTCTGCTGAGTTCATTATTTTGTGTGTTGGAATGTTCTTTCTCCCTATGTATCCTCCTTCACATTTGTCAACTTTTATCTACCATTTTATCACTTATGATTTGGCATTCACATGACTTTCTGCAACCCTTCATCTGTGACATTTATACCACCAGAAAATTTTGCAATCCTGCTTTTCCTGTAAATATGTTAAACAATGCAGTCTCTTCTGGACCTCCTTTTATTATGCAGTTTCACTGTTCACTGCCATTCTCTTTCCATCTCTCACCCAGTTAAAGGGAGAACTCCCCTTTCTCTCCCATCACAGTTTGTGGTTTTTAAAACTTATTGATTGGCTCACTTTTACTTGTTTCAGAATTGTAATAGATACCAAGAGGAGGATTTCCCTTTGCAGAAGCCTTGCCAACTTTTCCACTTAGATTCATAGAACTGTAGAATTGTTTTGATTGAAAAAAGCCTTTAAAATCATCAGCTCCAACCATTAACTTGGCACTGCCAAGTCCACCACTAAACCATGTCCCTGACTGCCACATCTACACATCTTTTAAATACCTCCAGAGATGTTGATTCCACCACTTCCCTGGGCAGCCTGATCCAATGCTTGACAACCCAAGGCAATTATGTGCCTTTGAATTCTGTCTGGTTTTCTGTGGTTTGGCTTTTTTTTTAATATGGAAATGGAGCTTCCTGGTCTGTAGCTGCCCAGCTGCCCTCTGCAGTCCTCTTAAAAACTGATACTTCATCTGCCACCTCCCATTTCTCTGGTACCAGTCTGATGTGAGCAATAAGTTACACTCCACAGTAACTTGGCAGGCAATTTCATATCCAAGCTCCTTTAAAATCACTGGGTGAACATCATCTGGTCCTGCTGATATATCACCATTCATGCTATTGGCTTCTGGCCCATCAGTTGAGACCATTACTCATCACCTGCAGATAAAAGCTCTAGCATGGAAACTCTCCTAATCCCTTCCACAGTGAGCACTGCTGCAGGTAATTAATATACCTCTCCTATACCAAACGTAATTTCTGAGCACTCCTGCTCTGTATCTATCATCTGCAAACCCTGCAGTCTCCTGGCAGGTTGTCTGCTTCTGATGTATTTTATTTTTAGCTTTTAATACATCTGCCCTGGTGTTAATCAACAGTTTCCTTGCCCTCCTTACAACCTTTTATTTAACTTTTCTGAGTTCTTTACAGTTTTGCCAATGTAGATACATTTTCTGTGTTTTGAGCAGTACTATTTTATTCGTAACTCCTCCCTGTGCTTTGCTGATTCTTCTTTCAGCCTTCCTAGTCCCAAAAGGAAGTTTCCCTCATGCACATTGTGGTCACTGTCACACCATCATTTTACAAAGGTAGCATCTGATCCTGATCCTGTGTTCTGATAGTGGCTGCAAGGCTTCTCCATCTGTTATGTCTGACTGCCCAAGGAGAAATAATTTATGTTGCTAAAAAGTGTAGCAGGAATTAGAGTCCAGTTTGACATTTTCCCACTTTATGGAGGCGGTGTGAAACTGTAGTCTTCTATGGCCTCTGTGCTTTCTGCCTTTCAGCCTCCCTGCTGTCTTATTCTGGTTGACACTTTAGTCCTAATTGCACTTATCCTATTTTTGAAATATCAGGCTAGAGGGTTACAATATTTTTTTTAACAATGAGTTTATTTTGATGAAAATTTCTTTAATGTATGCTGCACCTTCTTTACTGATGTTGTCATTGTGTTTCTGATATTTGCATTAACACCATGTCCTATGGTGATTTTCTGTTTCTGGCTAAATGGGCCTTTATTTGTTTAAATTGCTGATTGTTTTGTTTCTCATCTGAATTTTGTTGACTTTCACTCTGTTCTATATCAGGGGATGCAGTATGGTATGATTTTAAATCTAGAAGCTGAACACATTTGGAGGTGGCTGTTTATGCAGCCAATCCTTCCCCAAGCCTGAAAGGGAGTTTTCAGTAATTTCAGTGCTCAGGTGAGTGCAGCATCAGAAGAGGGAAGAGCCAAAACTCACAACCAAGGCTGCAAAGGGAGTGCAGCTCTGGGACAACGGATGTAAGTTCCCACTTATTAATCTTACAGGAGATTTTATTTAGCCTCGTTATGACATGAATTGATTGTATCTGATGAGACAGTTTCAGTTTAACAGTTTTCTTGATACACAAATGAAAATGCAACTCAGAGGCATCATTAAGTACAGAAGTGTTGAAAATTGTGTTGAAGTGAAAGATCTAAAGCTACTTCTGGTGTATCTCTTCCAGGGGATGCTAAAACAGAACTTTGTGGAGGGCAGATCAGAACCAGAGAGACACAGGGGGGCAGATCCTTGTCTGATATAACCAGGCCCAGCTCCACCGCTGCACACTGGGGAATTGGCTTGCAGCAAGAAGAAGCAGATCCTGCCTAACATGGTAACAAGGCTCGGGTCAATCCTACTGGAACTGGCAGTCACCAGTGAAATTGTGCTGCAAGTATTAAAAAATTATGTCCCTGCTTTTAGCTATGCCAAGAGATGTCTGTGAACAACAAGCTGAACAGCAAAAGGGTTGAATACAATAGGGAAAAGAGGTACATGCAAAATCCCTTCTAGATTATTTATTGCTCAATGTGTCCCGTAGTTTTGATTAAGGAATTGAGTCCCTCCCACTCAATATTTTGGGTGATGCATCTGGGTCAGGCTGTCACAGTGATGTGCAAACCCACATACATGCCATGTGCATGTAGAAATATGCAGATTTCTATGAGCATGAGGTAGGAGCTTCTCCAGGAGCCCTCCTCCCAAAGCACATATCCATGAGGGATTAAGTACCTCCTGAGCAACTTAGATACCTGGATCACCATGAATGTCCTGGCCCCATCAATCTGATCTTCAGATCACCTGAGCCACACTTGCTCCAAGCCTTCATGCACGTGCAGGGACAGCAGGGTGGAGGAGACATGGACAGGGGGTGACATTATTCTGGTAGGCTGCATACATCTCTGGCCACGAGGCTGAGACAAACCCCGCTGCCTGCTTCCCAAGAGGGGAGGGTTGAAACACAAGGAAAACAGTCATTTGGAAGAGGGACACAGCTCTGGCTGCTCCTCTGGGTACACCAAGAGACATAAATGCAAAGCTAAAAGATTAAGGCTCATCCAGGCACATATAAAAACCTTCCTGGGCCCTGCCATACAAGCTGTAGTAGAAGGAAGCATGAGTCTACATTTACCTAATAACTGCTGCCAAAACCAAATTATTACTCATCTCCCTCATCCACCCACTACAGCCAAGAACTGGCAAGTGCAAGTGGAATACAGCACAAAGGGTGGGACAAGATAATCACCTCTGTTCGTTCCATATACGAATTTATGCGTCTTTGCACTCCCTCACAGATCAGCCCAGTGTGAGTAGAGATTGGCATTAGCTGATAAGCATAGCAGAGCCTGCTTGCAAATGCTATCATCTCTCTGCAGAAGCTGACAGCTGAACTGTTAAGCTGGGAGGTCAGAGTTGATTGGCTTGAGCAGCAGCTGTATGTGTCCCTGAGAAACGTGCCAAAGGCTTTTCCAGCTCAGACCCGTGAGATGTTAATCCGTGGGTAAACCCAGCGCACAGGGGGCAAACCAGCTCAGCTGTGCAGGTGAAGAGTGATTTAGGAGCCCCCGCAATGGCAACCCTGGGAGTCAGCACCTGTCAGTCTTCTTGATCCCTTTTAGCTCACTGCACCAACAAAATATAGATTATGATTGTGCCAAGTTCTTCTTGAGTTGCAAGGGCATCTATTGCCTCTGGCATGCTTCCAAATGCAGTTGCATAAATAGAACCGTGCTGGACTTGCTACATAGCGAGGAAGTTATTTATGCTTCACATTTTTGTTGGCATGACCCAGAGAAAGATTCTGTGCATACATACGAATGATGCCTTGATAAGCCTGAGAACCCCAGATTTTGCGTTTTCTTCTTCTTTGTCATCTGCTGAACACATACACAGAGCTTACACATTTCATGTTATATATTCCCATCTGCTGAACACAGAGATTACACAGTGTGCCATTTTTTTTTCCCACGGAAAACTGAATTTTGAGTGAATCTTTGCAAACTAAAAAATGTCAGTTAAAAAATGTTTGTAATCAATCCACTTAGCAATGCAGCACGTGCAGTTCCTTGATGTCAACCACTTCTTTTTCCCATACTCACCTCTCATTGCATGACAGTTTCCTACCTTGCAACTTGGAGGTGCCACATGAGAGTGGTTGGTTATGCCACATGGGGTAGAGAACCTGCCTGGCCTGGAGCCTGGGCAATAAAGGAGAAGGGGGCATGGGTCACACAGCCTACAGCAGCCTTGACACATTATTCAAAAGCAAAATGGGCACAGTTGGCTTTCATACGTGACCTTTGCCTTTGACAAATTTTAATTTTCCTTGCTAAAAGCAATTTTCTTGGAAAAAAGAGAAACTGCTTTCAACTGAAAACACATTGGATTGATAAAAGCATTCTGGTAAACCCCACTGAACAATTTTCTAATGGTTAGCCAAAGTTTCAAATCTTGGTGCCTAAATTTGTTCTAGGTTGGTATCCAGGCCCATAAACTAGTGGTCTGATTTTTCCCAAAAGCATGCTGAAGCATCCTATGTCTTGAGTTTCTCTGGAGTGAGGTGCTAAGAGCTTAGCAATTCCAAATTACCAGACCTAGAGTCAAGCTTCTGAAATCTGAGCATCTTGAATTAGGTAGCTATGGTCTGATCCAAAGCCCAGTAAAGTGAATGGAGAGACTGCTGCTAGACTTCTGGTTCTGTGTGGGGCTAATTCATCTGTGCTTAGGTGTCGGAGTGAAAACCACCTTGCTTGGGCCAGGTCAGTCCTGAGCAACCACTGTTTTGCTCGTCGTGAGCAGTCTGTGCTGCACAGAGTGCCTTTAACAAAGGAGGTGGGATGCAGAGGGAATGGGCCAGTGAAGTGTCACCTGGGCAATCCTCCTCAAGTGCAGGAACTGTGCTGCACTGGTGTCCTGGGCACGCTGTGTAAAGCTTCTTGTGGGTCAAATGCTGACATACAAATGCATACGAGGGGCCGAGCAGCTGGAAAGCAGCTCTGTGGAGAACCTGAGGCTCGCTGTGGACACCAGGCTGACCATGAACCAAAAATGGGTCCTTGCAGCAGAAGCCAAACAACCTCCTGGACTGCATCAGGCAGAACATTGCCAGTAGACTGACGGAGGTGATCCTTCTTTTCTGCTCAGCACTGGAGACACTTCTGGAATGCTGTGTCCAGAGCTAGACTTTCCAGTACAAGAGAGACATGCAGAGACTCTAGCAAAGGGTCATGAAGATGAGGAATCATCTGACATATGAGAAAAGGCTAAAAGAGCTGGGACTGTTCAGCCTGGACAAGACTTAGAGGGGTTTTCTCCGTATATGTAAACACCTGATGGGTGGGAATGAAGAAGACAGAGCCAGACCCTTCTCAGTGGTGCCCAACAACAAGACAAGAGGAAATGGAGAACTAACTCGAAAGCAGGAGACACATTTAAACATAAGAAAACCCTTTTTTACTGAGGACAGTTGAGCACTGGAACACTTTACCCAGGGAGCCTGGAGGGGCTAGAGCAGCTACTTACACCAAAGTATTGTTTTAATGAAAATTTTGCCTAAAATAATTTGACTGATAAACTAAAGACAAATCGCTGTTAGCCCAGAAGTCCTTTAATGTTCTTCATCTCCTTTATACTGCAAAGGGATGGAAAATCATGACAACATGCACCTCCACAAAGCCATCTCTCATGCAGAGATTCTTTGGTGAGTAAGATGGTAATGGAGAGAGTTTGAGCCTTAAGGGTCACCCCAAATACCTACATTAAGGTCCCTCAAACTAGGAAATTTTGTATTTATATATCTGTATTTGGTTGAAGTTCTTTGACATTAATGTGCCTGTACACCTACAAAATGCTGGCTCTTCACAGCATCTGGCACTAAATGTTGAATTGCCTTTTTCCTCAGTTTCAAGTAAATGACCTAGGCAAGTAATTTATCTCATTCAAAATCTGCTTGAAAACTAGAAATGTCTGAAAAGAGAACCACTTAGGCTGGTATTCTCACTTTTAGGAACTTGTTCAAGGTGATTTGCCTTAATCATATTGTCAAAGTCAGATGCATGTCGACTCTGAAAAAGATTGGTGACTAAAAGTTGTGGATGATCCAAACTCTCCAGAATATTTTCTTAGCATATTTCAGCACAAATACAGGCTGGGTGTGGAATGGATTGACAGCAGCCCTAAGGAGAAGGACTTGGGGGCATTGGATAATAAGAACTGAACATGACCCAGCCATGTGCACTCACATCCCAGAAGGCCAAACGTGTCCTGGGCTGCATCCAAAGCAGCGTGGGCAGCAGGGCTGGGAGGGGATTCTGCCCCTCTGCTCTGCTCTGCTGAGACCCCACCTGCAGTGCTGCATCCAGCTCTGGGCTCCCAGCACAGGGAGGACAGGGACCTGTTGGAGAAAGTCCAGAGGAGGCCACAAAGATGATCAGCAGCCTGGAGCACCACTCCTATGAAGACTGGCTGAGAGAGCTGTTCAGCCTGGAGAAGAGAAGGCTTTGGGAACAACTTCTACAGCCTTCCAGTACCTAAAGGGGTCTGCAGGAGAGCTGGAGAGGAATATATTACAGGGGCATGTAGAGACAGGACAAGGGGGAAGGATCCAAAGTGAAAGAGTGGTCTAGTGTAAGGTGTCCCTGCCCTTGGCAGGGGGAGCTGGAACTAGGTGATCTGTAGGTCCCTTACAAGTCAAACCATGCTGTGATTCTTCCTATCTGAAAACTGCTAGGGTCACTTTGAACTGTTTCTGAATCACTGCTGGTTCAGACAGTGAAGCCCACACCTCTGGTTTTTCCATTGCTAGATTGAGATGAGCCCAAAAATGTCAATTCACTCATGGTATTGCCCTCTTCTGGGAGTTACAGCCAGTGAAAGATTCTCATCTTTCATACTGAATTATCAAGCATTCACGGTATTTAAAAATAGATTTTCCATGTCCTTCTCCAGCCATTGCTTTCATGTCTCAGCCAAGCCTATGAACACAGACAGACCTTGTGCAATACTGATAAAAGAGCAGCATCTGGTGCAAGGTGGGCTGCAGAGAAAGGCTGTGCCTATTACTGACAGAAGTTCATTTCAACATCTCAGTGTTTTTTTCCCAGAAAATTTGCCATCCCTAGAAGTCCTGGAGGCAAGTTTGCTCACTGGCAGCCAAGAATAAACAAGAGGTAACTTTTTAGCATTGCACTGCAGTGGGGATTCCTTGACTGGGAGAACGAGAGGCACAAACTGCAAGACTGCAAACCCAGACAGACAGCACAAATGACACAGGGCAAGGGCTCAGTTATTAGCAAACTCTAAGCAACACAAACACTTCATAAGTGGTGCTACCAGAATATTTGCTCTTTCCTTAAAGCCCAGGCCCAAATCCTACCTTTGAGGGCCAGCTCTGCCTCACCATCAAAGACCTGGGTAGCCCAGCACAGCCCTGCAATGTTGCCTGCTCCTTCCAAGCTGCTGGAAGGGAAAAATACGTATCAGCAGCGTGGCACGTACTTAACTGCCTTCCTACAGGAAGCTGTGCTTTGTAGAAGATCCCGATTCTCTGGAGCCATTAAAATGACAGATGGGGAATTCCTAGGAGGAGTTTGATTACTGATTTCACAAGCCCAGGAGCTGTGGGCTCTTCAAGATGGATCAAGATTTTTTAGCAGGCGACGACACCACCACATCAACCTGGACACAGTCACGCCTCAGCCTCCGGCAGCTGGGCACGGCTGTGCCTTGGCGCCTGGCGTGCCACACTGGACCCAGAGGGAATTCTGCTCTGGGCAAGGCTCACGGCAGGGCTGGGGTGCCAGCAGGAACCTACGCCCACAACTGGCCAGGCTCATCCCTCCAGGCACTGCTCCAAAAATAGCTCAGCCCAAAATAGAACTGTGGGAATCCCTGCCCGAAATCAAGCTTCAGAAAACGCAATTATTGACAACGTCCTAGTGAAGTGTCCGTGTCCACAGGCACCAAGTGTGCAAGACTCTCTGGACAGAAAAGCCACCCAAGCAGGTCAGATATGCGGTTACATGCCTGTTATGCTGCAGGGTTTCCATTCTACAGCACTTTTAAAAAAGTACAAATTAAAATGTAAGTAGGGGGAACAAGCAAACAACCCCACTTTCATATCACACTGTACCACAGCTATTATCAGCTCAGGTCAGGAGAGGGATAAAGAATGCTCCAAAAAATGGTTTTATGTAGTCTTTATTTAAACAAAATGTGCAAGTGAAAGCAGAGGTTTCACATTCTTTTTTGCTAAGCAAGTTTATGCCTTTTACATTGGATAATACAGGCTCTTAAATTACACACTGCAGTTTTACACCCCCCCAGAACCCAACACTGATGCCAAACAAGCCAGAGTGGTGGGCTGTGAGTACAGCACTCACACAAACTACCGGAGGAGACAGCCACATCAAACTGTTCCTAAACATCTTACATTTTACAGCTGGATCACTGCAGACTGAAATAATTGCACCATCACAGACCCATTACAAACATTAGCTCAGGCAACAAATAGGAGAGAGTAAAAAATAAAGGTTCACGACATCCTCAATTGACTGAAAGCTAATTGCTGTGGCATGCTGTGGGTGTTACTGATGTCTGTGGAGGCACACACTGAAATCACCTCCAGAGTTCCTGAGAGTCTTTCAATCCTGATAAGACTTCACAAGGAGCCACATGAGGATCACAGTAATCAGGACAATCATGAAGTTCAGGCAAATTTCTCGTGTGGAACGTTCCATTTTTTGGGAGTAATGAGGAGAGAGCAGAGGTCAGCAGGCAGAGCAAAGGGAAAACTCCAGTGACTTGCTTGGATGTGTCCTTGAGCTCAATCTTCAGGTCACAGGCTCTTAAAAAAAAAAAAAAAAAAACCAAGAAAAACATGTAAAGGACAGATGCATGAAGGTGACAAATTCAGTAGAGCTTTTTGCGTTGGTCTAAATTAATGTTGTTTCAGTGGCTGGGAGTCAGTAAGCCCTGGGGTGCTAAGAAGTAAAAGCCGTCTTTGGCAGCTTATCACCTTCTTTGATTTACAGCATTCGACAAGGACGCTCCCAGTGTCACCCCAAAATACACTGCACAGGGGTGAGCAGTCTGTGGAAATTAGTCCTGCTTTCTGCAAGCATTTTCAAATAAATAATGCCCCAAGTCCCATTCAACACTTTCAACAAGTATACATTGTAAATACACTACTGAGAGTTTTTAAATTCCTATATTTGTTGGTGTATTGTTTTTAAGAAACTAAGTACAAACTATTATTTTATAGAGAAAGACTAATAAATCTGAATTATTTGTTACTACTAAAAGTACAAGGAGAACCTAAGGCTAGACATTTTCATTTCTGAAGAACTTCACATATTTTGTGAGTCATTTCCACAGATGAAATAGTATTTTCTCAAGAAACTTCTGTCTTTCCTGAAATTTCAAGGAAAAATTGAATTGAAAAATGTTAAAAATCTCGTATTTCAAAAATACCATTCAAGTTGTACTCAAAAACTCTTCTGTTGGTTGTTGTTTTTATTTACTTTACGACAGCAATTTTTGAATTTTATATGATTTTGGAGTTCATGCAGAGAAAAGAGAATACTTTATCACTAATATCATGCACTAATCTCTGCATATCACATAAATAAAATAAGAACCATTTAACAAATGAAACATTAAGTCCAGACAAAGAATTTCAGCTACACAACCACATTAGGATGTAACATCTCTGGTGCAAATGAGAAGCCTTGGGACCATACCAGCATGAAGACAGAGAGTTTCAATTGAAATAACTTTAGTCTGCAGATTAAATACTAAAAGCCTAGTGCATGCAGTTAACAAATTCCTACATTTTCAGGTTGTTTTGCCAGCCTCCTATGTCCTTGCACACGAGAAAATCTGACCTAATAAGTAAGCCAGCACTTTTACCTTGAGGAAGTAAATGGAGCCCAGTGGTTCTGCCTCTGGACTTTGAAGATAATTTTTCCCTCCAAGCTTCTGCCTATCTCCCACTCGGTCTGGATGCTCTGCCCCTGTGTGGGAACTAAAGTAGGCTGAGGGTGGAGACCAACAAGTGCGTTGGCAATCCAGGTGCTGACATCACCCCCCCCAAATATTTTTAAAGGGCTAAGCTGGGCTGCAAATTTGGTATAGGCTGTTTATGCAGTGGGCTCTGAGGGCTGATTTGCTTCTTTTGCCATGGTGCTGTACTAACAGCAGAGCTGTGTGCACCCTTGGGAGTCAACTGCATCTGATAGAGAATTTCATACAATCATAGAATAGTTTTGTTTGGAAGGAACCTTAAAAATTATCTAGTTCCAACTCCCCTATCGGGGACAGGGACATCTTCCACTAGACCAGGTTTCTCAGAGCCTTATCCAACTCAACCTTGAACAATTCTGGGAATTGGGGCACCCAGCTTCTCTGGGCAACCTGTTCCAGTGTTTCACCACCCTCACAGTGAAGAATTTCTTCCTAATATCTAATCAAAACCTACTCCTTGAGCTGGAAGCCATCCTCCCATGTTCTGTCACTACATTCTGTCCTTTGGCCTGTTGATGTCTTCCCCAGTGCAAAGAAAGGAAAAGAAAGAGCCACTTGAAGAGTTCTTTGTGCAGAGCTAAGGATCTCAAGACCATTTCCAAGAGCCTGTCTACATATCTACCTTTTTGAGTAGAGTACAGCTGTTGCTGTTCTACATACCTATAGTCTGCATAGCTTCTTGAGTTCATATGCTTTTAAAAGAAAGTGAATAGGAGCCAAATATATTTTTCATTTCAATACAAATAAGCGAAACAGGATCATTTCCCAGATAGAAAAGTTTGGTTTGTGCTGAAAAGTACAAAGCATTTCTTTAAAGAACTGCTGACATTCTTGCATGCTCTTCCCCAATTGAATTTCAGTGCTGGTGTGAATGCTTCACCTATCTGAGCATACAGAGAATATTTCTGCCACCATGCAGTGTTTCACCGCAGAAAGACACTGCTCTGTGGCCTAGAGAGCTGTAACCCCCACATTCCCTTATCTTTGCTCAAGGCTGTGCTAGAACTTGCTGTAAACATGAACAAGAGGAAGTGGCTCTTTGTTCCCTTTGAATTGACACAGCAGAGTGAGCTGGATTGAACTGGGAGCAGATGGTGCCATGGGTTTCCCCCTACTTGGAAAATACAAGATTTCCACTGAAGTCAGAGGGGTCACTTCTGCAAAATGGTACTGCCAGAGGAGGGAGGGGATCCTGCTTAAGTGTGTAAGGCTATCCACAACACTGACCTTATTCTCACTGCCAAACACCATGTGATACATAGCGTGCAGATAATTTGTTGATTCTGATGCCTTTTTTATATTTATATTCAGGCATGCTGGGACATACTTTAGCTCAGAGTATCTGAGCCTGTTTGTCACCATCCCCTCCCTGAGCTCCCAGGTTTGTCCCTTTGCACCGTCGCTGGCACTCACATCACAGGAGCATGGCCCGGTGAGCCAGGCCAGCTGGCTGGAAACCTGCCCGGTGGAAAACACAACAAAACAAATAGCTGTGGGTAACCAGGGGGGTGGAGGGGAGTGCTGCTTGGGTTTTGCTGGATGATCTCCCTAAATAGCTTCCCATGGGATCAGTGGAAGTAGGAGGGGGATTGGAACAGTAGAAGCCTTCCTTTTCATTGGTTTGACTGCCTTGCCTCTGCCCTCCTACACAACCAGGCAGCACGTTCAGAAAACGCCAGTGTGCTGTGTGGGAGCCTTGTGCTAAAGTGCACATATCAAACAGCAAAGGCTTTAACCCTTGCCTCATTCAGGAATTACATGCCTAAGTAGGTTTGCAGGGTCCTGTTACGATGCTTGCTCTGCAGAGCCATCCTTTTACGGAAAACTTGGGCAAACATCCCACACTTAAAGGGATTTGGGAAATCCAGGTTGAAAATGCTCCTTTTTGCCAGAGGAAAGCAAGATTATGACTATCATGAGCCTACCCTAGATTATTTCCTTCCTTGGTGTGTTCTGAAGCAGAAATCTGTGGATTTCTTATGCTCATCTACTTCACCTTGAATCACATAAATCTTCACCAGAGAAATGGTGGAACATTTGAATGCCATTAACCCTAATTATTAAATGTTACTGCCCAAATATTCCCCTTGGGCTATGGAAACCTTGGGATTTATTTAACACTCTGCTAACAGAAAACTCATAAGTATATTTTTTAACCTAGAACCCGTCAGCTCTGGACCCCAGGCTCAGGTCCCCTGCACTTCCACATTGACAGAAAGCTCCTTCCTCCTCTGTCCTAGCTCATCTCCTTCTTCTTTAATGTCCTGCATGACAGCTAGAAAATTTCCCTTCTTCAAAGCAGGGAAACAGTACTATAAATGTCATTAATCACAATACACACAATGAACACCCAAACTCACCTCTGCAGACAGAAGTTTCTCTCATTTTTTGTGCTGAGGATCTTGCAGTAGACCATGGATGAGCACATAGGATCACAAGTATTCATTGTTGAATGAGAACAAAGTTCATCTAACCCAACACACTGACTGGTAGGGAAATCTGGGGAAAATATATAGAAACACAGCTAATATAACATGATCTTTGCCTAAATATCCTCAAACGTCTGGGATTCAGTCTACTGGGATTGCTAGATAGGGACTACAAATGGGCTGGGTTTATGGCTCCCTCTTGCTCATTCCATGAATAATTCTAGATAAGGCAACTTGTTCACAGTTGAGCTTTACCTACATATTACATATGTACACACACACACAGACACACAGAGACTTGTGAAAAAAAAAAAAAACAAAAACAAGGGCTTAGTACTGACCAGGAGGTCCAATAAACACCCCCGAGTTGTGGAATGTGCCTGGATGCTAACAGTGAATCCAACCAGAGTCTGAACATCTGACTTCAACTTACCACAGGTTAGAGTCTGAGGTTGCCAGAGGCTGCAAATTCTGCCCCTTCCATCCCCAGAAAACCCTGTTTATTCCTGCTCTTCATGAACTAAAAGCATAAGGGCCTTAAAGGCTGTTTCTTTAAGAAGGTGGTTTATTTATCCAAGTGATTCAGTACTGATTAGGAAAGCAGAAAGGAGAGGAAGAGAATGAATGTAGTGATTTTATTTTAAGTGCTAATCCAGAGGTTTAGATAGAGTGTTGAATATTTTTCTCATTGTCACTTTTTCCTCTTTTTCTGACAGATCTGGATGTTCTCAGCTTTCATGTGGCCATGCCAAAATTCCACTTTCATGCCTCGCATACTCAAACTTAAGGCTCCAGTCTATATTTAAAGTTGCTGTGACTATCTCGCCTCCTTCCCAGCCTACTAATCAAATACCATATACTCTTTCAAAGCCATTCTTACACGATTAGAGGATATTGTGTTCATTTTTGCTCTAAGCATTACCTTTCTTACCAAATGCAGTATATGTACGTATAAGTATGGGCCATGAGTCACATAGGTGTTTACAATTGTTGCCAGCATAATTCCTTATTCTCTGGCAGAACTCATGCCTTTTGATGATATTTTCTTCTTACAATTTCTTTATTGGGTTTTAAATGTTGTTTCCGTAATTTTAGACTACAGAAGATACTCCTTTTATTTCTCTACAACATTGTCAACTGGACAAATGTTGCAATACTGTGGGACAAACTACAACCCTCTGTGGCAATGTACTCAGGCCAATAAAAGATCACGTGCAACCCTGAACACAGAGGGGGAAGAAGAAAATTTGAAATTACTTCTAAAGCACCACAAATTTGAGGTGTGATAAGAAAGATAAAGCAAAGGAGGCCTTAATTTTAGTATTTTATAGCTGGCTGTCTCAAAACAAAATTAAATGTCAGGTTAAGAGTGAAGAAAACATCAATTCACCTTCAACAGCAGTGACCCAGTCACTCCAGGGACAATCAAGAATTGAATAGCATTAGGAATTAAATATCACAGATGGAATTGTGCAAAAATGCTGTGTAGACAAAAATGGGTGTATTTTACATCTCGACTCCTATAGTCTTACATCCCACTTGATCTGAACAGAGTTGAATTCTGGGACACAGTCTTGTCTTTCACAGGGCTTTACAGAAAACCATTAAAAGCCAACTTCCTCCCGTGATGCTAAATGTCAGGCCTTGAAGTCAATGAGTTTCTCCAGGAAGATAACTAAAGGCTGNTGTCTTTCACAGGGCTTTACAGAAAACCATTAAAAGCCAACTTCCTCCCGTGATGCTAAATGTCAGGCCTTGAAGTCAATGAGTTTCTCCAGGAAGATAACTAAAGGCTGGTAGGGAATTCATGGCCATGCACTGGGATATGCTATCGCTGCACTTCTTTCCCTAGACAGTACTGATGGAAGCTATGGAGAGGGTTTTGAGCTTAAATGCTTTTAAAGCTAATTTCAGCAATCAGGATCAAGGTCGCAGACATGCGGATTACTGAGGCCACACTCTTCCATACCTCCTTAAAATGTGCTGCCAGACAGAGCTGCAGTTTGGGCAGACAGAGTAGGCAGGAGCACATTAAATCCCTGAGAATATGAATGCCTGCATTGGCAACATATTCAGAAGCACAGTAGTTGTGACCTTTGCCACATCTGTCTTCCGATGAATGCCATTTATGCGGTTTATGCCTGAACCTGCAGACTTCTGTCCATAAGCATAAGGTGTTAGCAGAACAGATCAAAAATCTAGTCAGCACTGCTTCAAAGAAAAAACAATCTGCAGACTAGAAAGGAAACACATGAGAGGGATTGATGGCAGAAGATGCAGTGGAGGAAGAACATATTCAAATTAAAAACAAAATCCATCTCTTTAAAAGAGATTTCTGAGTGGTGCAGGAAATTTCTGCAGGTGGTGGAGGAGAGACTGGTGCAGCAGGGTCAGAGGCACAGGCAGAGAAGTGCAGATTTCTGTACTCAGGCCATGATGTTCAGTGCTTTTGCATGAAGAATTATTGATACCCTTGTAGCTACCAACATGTCACAAGTCTCCTGCAAAGGATTCAGCTATCCCAGAACAGGTATGGACACAGAGCAACAAGGGTGGCTGTGAACCTACAACCTGTTAGTCGCATCCTGGTAGGTGGGCATATAGGCAAAGACAGGATGCTTATCTCTGAAAAAAACAGGGGCAGCTTTGTAAGTAACTGTAGAGTAACTTCTGAGTAGGAGTTGGCCATGAGTTTCCACTGATGTCAGCCAGGTTCTTCCCTTACTCTAGCACAGAGTGAGGCAGGCATCTGTGCACTTAGAGCCTGGTTTGATCTCTTCCATGGAAAGAAGTGAGTCTTCAATAAACTATGTCCTGGCACCATGAAGAAATACAATTTTTATCTCCGTGAACAACAATATCAGCACTACTGGTATGTGACAAGCTTTCAGCTTAACCCATACAGCTGTTGTGTGAGTTCTCACATCTCTGAAGTCACTTCCAAGGCAGCCCGTAAACCCTCCCTGAGAAGGAGGTTTGCCTTTAGTAACTAAATAGCCACCAGCTGTTGTGCCAACACACCCTGGTACCACCAGCCAACAGTGTTTGTGTGGTTTTGCAGGGTTGTGGGCTGATGAACCTGCCCCTGAAGGCTCCCGGCCCAGCTCTGCTGCCCTTACCCGGGGTGTGCTGTATGGTCCCTCCGCCTCCATCACATCTACCATGGAACAACAAACACAGATGCCATGGAGCACGGGCTGCATTTCAAGAAAGCAGCGCTACTTCTCCTCAGACAGACAACATCCTGCCCAAATCCTCATGACAAAGCTGTAGCAGCCACAGGGGAGTGTTAAACACCCCAGGCTGGCTGTAAGAATATAAAGAGGGGTGTGCTTCAGAGGGGGGTGTGGGGGCTGTCCCGAAGGATGGGCACTGCTGAAGAAGAATGCGGCAGGAGCAGCCTGTGCATGCAAAATCAGAAAGGAGTGGACGGGACCACTCTCTGTGCACCTGGGAAACAAATCCTTTGACAGCCTCACCTGAGTCCAAAAGACAGTCCCACCTGAATCCAACAAGGAAAAACCCTGGAATTCTGACTAAACCTTGGCCAAACTGGGTTCTCAAATACCACTCCAAGAAGCAAGAAGTTCTGGGTATGCCCTACTTGTTAGTACAAGCTTTCATTCCCTCCCATTCTCACTGTTTTTCAAACACCAACAGCAAACTCTGACAGAACAGTGCACTTGCTTCAATGAGGAAAAAAGCACAAACTAAAAAGCACCATGTTGGGACCTCACCCTCAGCCAGGAGATCATTGGGAAGTAACTACCAGCAGTAGCCATTCTATATAGTCCAGCATCCACAGTAAGAAGACAAAGAGACCATTCCTGGGAATATGGAAAGGAACTGTTTTTCCCTAGGGACACTCAGAGAAGCGTGTGAACAGAACCAGCAAGCTGAAGCCTTAGCCTGGAACCTGTCTAGGGGGTAAAAAAGGAAAAAAGAAAACCAAACAAACCACAAGCAAACAAACAAACAAACAAAAAAAACACCTAAACAAAACAAAACAAAACAAAAACAAAAAAACAACAAAAAAAAAACCCACCACCACCCAAAAAGCCCCAAACTCCACCAAGAAAAACAAATAGAAAGCAACTGCCCTGCTCCTGGAGTTATGGAGCTCAGAGGTACATAGCAAGCTACACACTTTCATCCAGAAATCAAGAAAAAGAAGCGTGGGGGTCAGAATGTGTGAGAGGAGCTCTGGGTCCAGCTCAGGTCTGGTAGAGAGGAAACCACACTAATCTGGGTATCTGTATTAGGACCAGGAATATTGTTGAATTTAAATAATAAAAGCTTATCTCTGTAAATGCTTCATGGCATGAGCCCTGGAAAAGCCCAGTTTAACACTCACCATCAATTAGATACTGGGTTTTACAGTAGTCTGAGCTTCTGGATGCTGTAGACAAGAACCCTCAGACAATGCCTGGAACAGGGGGAAGCCAATAAGCCTGGAAGACTTAATGCTTCTGCAAGATTTAGGTGCCCTCTACAAATATAAATGCATGTGATGAATAGATAAACAGCCACTAAACAGGACCTAAAACATCTCTTCTGGCCCACCACTACCTCAAATACCCTTTGCAGAGATGTTGACACTCACATCTCAGTATTATCCATTGAGACAAATCCAAAGCCAGTATTATTTAGCAAGAAAAGCTCATGAAGGATCTCATCCTTCTCTCACTGATTTCCAGAGGAACCTTGCTATGGGTTTTAGCAGAGGCTGAGCTGAACCCAAAGCATTAGGTTGCACTGTTTTGTGTTCATTAGGAAAAACAGAGCTAATAAGGGCTGGATTGACTTGTTGCGGGGGAAGACAGGAGCAGATCCTCTCTCAGCACAGATTCACCCTTCATTTTTGAGGTGTTTATACACAGCCAAAGAGAGTCAAGAGGTCTCTAGTGACTTCCTAATCACAGCAGTCATTGATGCTGTGTGAGTGGGATAAAATTTAATATAAAGGTTGACTCAAGACAATGCAGATCAGAGTTCTGTAACAACTAAAGAAAATAAATTGTTATTCTTTCTCAGAGCAATGTACTTCTATGGAATAAATGAGAAGAAGTAAAACATGGCTACTGTCAACAATCCAGTAATGCCTTCCCTGGCCGGGACCCTGACACTTGCTCCAGGCTATGAAATGCACCTGAAAAAGCTTTTGAGACTGTCAGGATTTAATCCAGAACAGCCAAACTAGTGGAACAATCCAAACCAGCACCCTCAGCCTGGACCCCACCAGTGCTTCTTCTTTCCTCCTATTTGGTCAAAATCCATATCTGTTACAATTAGCCATTTGGAGATTGCTCTCCCAGTCTGTTTTGCTGGGCATACAATTCTGGGTCTTGGAAAGACAAGCGTTAAGAGTGAACAATAACTTTTAACAGGATTACTGAGCAGTCACGTATTGGGAGCAAAGTCTTTTAACACTAGATAGCTGCATCACTAAGGTTAAGCTTCCTCCGTTGTTTGTAATAAATGTTCTTTGCCCTCTTCTTCTCTTATTAATCAGTTTGTGCATCACTGATGAATAGTTAAATCCACTTTTTGCTTTCTACAAAATCAATTCACACATCTCTGCATGAGCAGATGGAGGCTTCATTACCTGAGGGTGTACAACTGCAGAGAGAAGCAAGTGAGCAGCACACAGATACCCACACTTACGCCCACAGACTTAAGTGTTAATGTGGCTAAGGGGCAAACAGGAGATCCACTCCCTGCTCAGCTATCATACCTTTCCTTCCCTTCCTCTGTTAATACATTATATTTCATGCCCTGCCCTGGGAAGGAAACTACTTGTTTTGCCCTCTCAGGATTTGATAAGGCAATTGCTAATATTAAACCTGTGCACTACCAAACCACCTGTTAGCATGGCTCTCTTTGGATCGGGTCATGGACATAATCCTGCAGCAGTGAAGCTGACCTGCCAGTGTGCACTCAGTGTTTATGGCAGCTGGAGCTGGGCACCCCACCTTCCCTTCACCCTTGAGTGTGCTCCTCAGTGCTACCCATTTTGCACAGTGCAAACTCTTCACAGGTGGTTACAAGGTGCTCTGCTTGAAAGTGCTGTGTTGAAAGCATTGGCTCAATGCACCTCTGGCATCTGCCCCTCTGAAGTATCTTCCAGTTCTTCTTTATTGGAAGATGTGTTATCTGCCATCTTCCAGACCTCTCTGCATCAGAGGAGAAACTTTCCAGATAGGTGGCCTGGCTAAACTGTGGACGAGAATGAATTCTTATCCATTGCAGAACAGGATCTGGTGCGTGCCCAAAGTAGCCAAGAAGGCCGATGGCAT
>VYZR01033003.1:24097-35976 GCA_013400675.1 Oxylabes madagascariensis
TTGCTGTTTCGCCTGCTGTGAAATATGAAGGTGGCTAGCTTGCCTTTGCAGCAGTCAACAGAGCTGGTGGTTGGATGGGAATGTGACACTCAGTCCTCTGAATACGTAAAATCTGTGCATGTTTCTTTCCCATCCCTCAGAAGTTCTTCGTCTACTATTTGTGCATTGCAGGCTTTCCTACTGAGTCAAAGGATGTAGATGCTAAGGGAGAAAGTGCACAAGTCTACCTCTGCCAGCAAGAGGGAACCGCGCAGAAATGCAGCATCCTTCTGTGTCTATCCTCTGCACCTCATGCTTCGTAAATGTACATTGGTGTGATGTGTCTCACTGCTGGTTTCTGTACTTTGGTCTAGGGGTGAGACAGCATTACATAAGGCAGCCTGCCAGCGCCACCGTGCCGTCTGCCAGCTCCTGGTGGATGCAGGAGCCTCTCTGAGAAAGACAGACTCCAAGGTAACGCAGCTCCATCAACCACTTAAAAACTCCTGCAGCCGAGCAAGACCAATCAGCATCCGTCCCTGCTGTTTGCATGACTGAGGCTTCCTTGTGTGTTCCAAGGGCAGCTCCTTTTAAGCAAGCTGTTTTGATAGAGAAAACTGTATTGATTTAAACAAGTACAAGAGACTTCAGTTCAGTCCCCAACATGGGTCATTGTCACCATAGTGAGAGCCTGGCCTCAGACTATTCGGTGCATTGGGTGTGAATGAGACGTCTCCACGGCACAGCAGTATCTTCCTCCTGTGTGGTCAAAAGAGAGGCCTGTGGGCAAGGACCACCTGCAGGAGCTCTGATTTCTGACTGCACAATATCTGTGAGGCTTGATTATTGTGGCTGACTTGCTTTGTGAGGATGGCTAACTATTTTCTTTTACCCTGGCTTGCCCCTATGCTCACTGATGTGACAGTAACCACAGCACACTCTTGTGTAAGCTTGAATGAGAAAGAAATCTGGGAAAAATTAAATCCAAGGAATGTTCTGTCATTACAGCAATCTGATTGCTTAGGAATATGGTTCACAAGCTGCCTCTCTGGAGTTTCTGAGCACAAGCATCCTGTGGTCAGCAGCTGAGAGGCAGTTGGTTCTCTGGGCTCCAGGGTCAGAAGTACCTTTGCTGCAACCAGGCAATCAAAACCAGTTCCTATCTTCCCGGGCTCTGTGAGGTAGTCTACAGTGGGAAGAGAGATCATCTCTGATTCTATGATCATCTCATTTAAATGAGAGAATTGTACATTGCAAAAAGCTTTCTGAAACAGATAAAATCCAGACAAGTGGCTTCTGACTTGTTAATTGCCCTCTGCCTAGAAATCATCTGTTGTTCTAAACATGTTAGCACAAGACTTTCTCTTCATGTTTCTTACAGGGTAAGACCCCTCGTGACAGGGCTCAGCAAGCTGGTGATCCGGATCTAGCCGCCTACCTGGAGAGTCGACAAAACTATCAAATGGTTTCCCACGAGGATCTAGAGACAGCAGTCTGATGTCTGAAAACATCCAAGAGGATCCCTGGAAATCTCAAGACTGCACCTGAGGCACTCGGGCATCACGTGAGGAAGAAACTGATGGAATCCACGTGTCTCTCACTCTCGAGGAAAATACCTGAGGACATGCCACCAGTTTCTAAGGGCTACTGAGTCTTGGTGCGGAACGGTTATGTTCCATAGGTTAGCCCATGATGGATGAGGTGGGACACTCGAAGGTCTGTGGAATCCATAGGCCACAAAAATTTACCTTTATTGCTTCCAGCAAGTAGCATGAACTTCTCCCATGTTCATCTGTACAATTTATTAAAAAAAAAAAAAAAGGAAAGAGTAAAGAAGGTGTGGGGGAACAAAATACAAACAAACTGGTACAGTAAGCCGCCCAACCAGGCTCTCCTCCATCCTTACAGTTTCCTGCATTGCTTTTATTCTCCTGTTCTGCTCACTTCTCATCAGTTAAATACTACCTGTTATCTCTGTGTTGTCTTCACAAATGGTCAGGCAGTAGCAAAATATTTGAGGAGCTCTGGATGCCCTTAAGAAATATCCAGTGTTTTCACCAGCTACATTCCCTCCCTTGCTATCCTCTCAGAAGCTGTGTTGTCGGTACTCAGCCACCATGGAGTTTCCTTGCTTTCAGAGAGGATGCTGCTTATTGCCTTGTTTCCCAGGGTGTGGGGCACGGCTAGATCTACAGCAGTGACAAAACCCAGCCTCAGCGTGGCTGGGCATACGGTTACTGTATCCTTGTGAGACAGGTATTTGTATGGAAAGGAGTTATATGGGATGCAACATGCTAAATGGCAGAGCAGAAAGTCACCAGGCAGGTTTCTCATATCACTTTTGTGCATGTAATGGCTGACCCAGTTCTTCTCAGGTTTCAGGCCTGCCTAGAAGTTGATAGCTCTTCTTAACTTCTGAAAAGATGGGTTTTACACTGGGGAGAGTTTTGTGCAAGACTGAGGGAATTCTGATGGAGTGACTGACAGACGTAGTCCCCATTGCAGCACAGCCAGAGGGAGGAAGGAGACCTGGAACATCAGCAGCCAGCCTCGCTGCTGCCAACAAACAAATGGGCACTGGCCTGGTCACACTGGGGATGGGAAAACCTGCCTTGACTGAACCTGTACACTGTCTGATTTTTCAAGGGAACAAAGTTTTGGGGAGTCTCTGGAGAAGGACAAGCAGCAGCTCTTTGCCTTGTTATCCACCATAGATTTGAAATGTAAGCTTAGCTGCTGTAAAGGCCAGCTGTGTCTTCTGTACTCATCTTTTCCCCATCTTATAACCATAAAAGAAGAGAAAGCTAACAAATACACAGGCAAAATGTTTCACCTTTGGGTTTCCAATTGCTACAGATATCTCAGCTGACAAAATAGCAGAGCTTCCACTTCTACATTGTCAGACCAGTGCCCATGAAGATGCTCATGGCTGACTTTGGCATAACTCTTGCAATACATTTTTGAACTTTGCTTTGTTGTTTGATTTGAAAGATCCAGCAGTGTTTGTTTTCCCATCCCTTGCTCGGGGTAGCTCTCTGATAGATGGTGATCATCCAGGTTACATACATTTGGAAACCATGAAAATAACTCAGGTCATTATTCAGATAAGTTTTTCTTCTTTGGTAGAAGTGGAAAAAATCAAATGAAAGGATTTTTTTTTAAACCACGAGTGATTGTTGTGGTAGGGAGGGGGGAGCTGAACAATATATTTTAATTTTTTTTCCTCTTTGCAAAAGTTTATTTGATATGGGCAAATTATTTCTTTAGTATTTCTTCCTCTGGAAGGAAACTATATATATTTGTAATCTATAGATCAATGGCGACATGAAATGTATTTTGTCTTATTTTCTGTCTTTACTTTTCTCATTTGAAAAATAAAATATGAAAGACAAATTACTTCCCTTGATAATTATCCAGGGGCTTGTGGAGAAAATAAGTATGTGTATATATTAGAACAGAATTTGGCAACCATTAAAATAAAAAAAAATCAGAATATAGTTTTGGTGTATGTGATATTTCCACAAGGAAAGATCCTCACACTGTTGTTTCATGGTAGGCCTTGCGTAATTTCCCAGCTGTGAGAAAAGACACTACTGTAATATTTCTATATATTTATGAAAATAAGAATTATGTTACCATCACTTTAAACTTGTGGTTTGCTTTACTGATGTGAGAAAAGGAGGAAGTTTCAATGACATAGGAGCTTGGCTCTGTCTTGTGCTGAGGCCAAGCTGAATATGATCACTGAGCCTGTGACAGCTCCCTGATCCTTTAGTCCCATGAAGTAGGTGGAGCAGTAAAGGCTTGCTTTAATCACAGGTAGCCTTCAGAGGCCAGATGTGGATCATGATAAGGGAGCTGGTTCTGATCCCTCTGTCCCCAGTTGTCCTCCCCTTGTCAGCTCATCCCCGGTACCCAGGAGGTGCCTGCAGCTGTAGCTGGCTCTGGAGCAGCTTGTTAGGATGGGCAGATTTCCCGAGCAATTCTGTGCCATTTGGACTGCTCAGAGGAACTCGGAGCACACGAGAGAGCATGGCTTGCCTTTTTCACTGAAAGCTGGGGTAGGATGATATGATCAGAGTGAGCCTTTTGTGTCTCTGGAAAGCTGCCCGTGCCGTGTGCTCAGTAGGAGACAGCTACTGTATGGTAAAAATAGCCCTCAGCACCGGAGGTAGGACAGGAACTGGCTGGATGTAGTGCCTTCAAACGTTCAAGGTGTCCCGAAGCACTGCACACGTGATGCACTAGATACTGGTGATGTTTTGTATCTGTAGGTGACGGAGCACATCTACTGTTTTCTACAATGGCTCATGCGTGGCAAGGAGTATCAGAAGGTGGTTCACTGAGGGCACTTCAGGACCAGGATGCTGCAGATGGGATTACCAGAAGCAGGCAGACTGCAGCAGTTAAAGGTGACACACATGTATTGAATCTCTGGAGCACTTGGGGTCTAGATTAGTACAGTACCACTGTGCCTGCCCTGGGCAGGGCCCAAATTCCAGTGTGCAGCTGGGAATCCACTTAAATTACGTGTAAAGCATTTCGATTTACTTAAAGCATCTGTCAGTGGCTGTGTCTGTTAAGGTGTTTATTACTATATATATGTATATTTATAAATATCAGTATGCATGTATATAGGTGCACACATATATATGCAAACACACTTGAAATTGTGCCATTTGAATGACAAAATCCCTAGAGATGCTCAGCTACTGAGATTGCTGGACTGACAAAATGCCATTTTCCATTTTAGTTTGTTATTAAAAGGAATCTTTTTCAGTAGAACTGAGGAGCTTCTGAATTGTTCCATTGTACTGGTTTTACTATCTCATTTTGGAGTCAAATGGAGGGAAAGAAAGTATTTATAAAGTTGATAAAATAAACTTAATTTTTTAATTTAATAACATCAGTTACTCTTATTATTTCATGTTTCAATGCTAGAAGTATCTTTTATGTGTTATTCGAGGCATGATGATGTCATACATTTTTCACTTATTATAGCACGGAATGGCAATGGACAGGGACACCTTGCACTAGACCAGGCTGCTCCATCTAAGCTGACCTTGAGCACTTCCAGGGATGGGTCATCACAACTTCTCTGGACACTCCTCAATACTGTGAGATGTGCAGCTGAGTTTTTGCTTATGCAAAACAGGGATTCAAGGCAAATTTTGCCTGTTACAAAACAGGTGTCAGACTCCACTGGCTCTTTCCCCATTTCATGTGACGGCCTGCTTTTCTGTGTTTTAGCACTTGAGGATGTCTGTAGGTGTTTTTACTGAGACCTGTCACTCTTGCTTTTTCCCAGCAGCAGTAGAATTGCTCAGTCTCAACTCATGGTGCTGTAGCCTGGATTCAGTCTACATGAGATGTCCCCTGCTACAGGAGGACTGTCACGCAGAAGAACCATAGACAAGGCAAACAGTACAAAATTGATGTTTTGTTGCTACATATCTTCCCAGATGTATTTGCTGAGCTGGTACTGCTGTGTAAGAATAGATGGGGCACATAGTTTTTCTGGTGGTGTGTCTGTGGGAGGTTTGTTTCAGTAATATTTCATGGCCTCTTTGGCTCATTTTTATCTTTGTCTTTGCCGTGACAGTGAAATGCATGGTAGTGAAAGTTTCTAATGCAATTCATCTAGAAGGTGGCTATTTTCCTTTCAGCCCCATCCCAGATGCCTTCTGTGGGACATGCTTATGTGTTGACCCTTCCAGGGTGACAAAATGCCTGTTGACACGATCTGTCTCTGGGGTATGAAATGGGCAAGCAAGGTACATCGGTAGCCTCAAGTTTTCTGGGAGTTTAATGGTACTCAAGAAATGTATGAGCATGCTGGAAATTTGAATGCCTTGAAAAAACCGCAAGGAAATTCTGTCCCTGCACTCTATGTACTACAAGAGAAAAGCACTTCCGTGTGCTGATCTATTTGAGGTGTGTCATTTTCCTTCTCCCACCTTTTGCTTCTTTTCCACCAAACTGACATGTATAGAGAAGTATTTTACAAGACTTGTTTTTAAGCTGGCTAAAAGTAATATTTTGACTTCCATTTTATCTATTCTTTTCCATTCATAAGATATTGTTTCCTCTTATTATTTTCCTCAGTGAATCTAAGCCAAAGTGGCACTGGGTTATTAGCTTCCTAATTAGTCTAAAGCATCAAATGTGAGTATCTTTGGACATTTCAAGAGTCCTGGAAACAGCTTATATTCCTGTGTCTTTCTGGATGCATAGGACACAGGATTAGAGTGCTCACTGTGGTACTCATCTTCTCATTTTGCTTTCTTAATGACTATTTTTCTTAGCAATGGATTGCTACAGCCTTAAATTCCATGATCTGCCTGCCAAAATCTGTGGATTGCAACTCAGTAAGGTGCTGTAAGTTACTCCAGGTGACCATGGCTGCTTTTACTCCAGGTTCTGCCATGGCACTGGACTTCTCTGGAGTGCCTGCCCGAGATCTCCTGCAGGTACCAGAGCTCAGGGGTTTCCCCTCCCGGGCGCGTTTGCAGCGCCGCTGCCCGTGGTGGTGCCCGCAGAGAGTGGTGTTCTCTCATCCCCTGCAATGTGCACTGGAGCAACACCCCTTACCTTGGCCAAGGAATTTCCTGGCCCACGTATGGTGCCGTTTGTGCAAAAGGGGAAAATTCTCTCCCTCGGGCCTTGATCACACCAGTAAATTCATTACATTTGACTTCAGTGATTAGGCAGGCTTAGAGCTGAATAACCTCACTGTATTCGGCCATCAGAGTGCATCTTGTCTCCTGCCTTATTTATAAGGTGCCACATTCCAGTCTCAGCTGCAGTTTCTTGTTTCCCTGAGTGATTAAAAAAAAAAAACAACACCAACACCCCCCCACCCCCCCCAAAGACAAAAAAACAATCCATCCTTTGCAGTACACATGTATCTGGTTACTCAGAGAGTGGGGAAGACAGGCAGATCATTTTAAAATCCCCTCATTCTGATGTAGCACATCATGACTTTTAAAGTCTGAGCAGAGAGATGCAACAAAAACATTTGTTTCAATATTAACACATCTATATTTCAGGAAATTATTTGATGCTAGGCCTTATTAAAACAGTCAGCTTATGCTCTTAGATCTCCTGTGTCAGAGATTTGGGGAATCTAAGGAGGCAGTAATTCCCTTGACAGGCACATAAAGGTAGGTGAATGCCCAAAAAAAGTGAAAAACCTGCATTTTTCAAAAATTTGTTTCTATTTTGCTGCCCTCATCCACTAGAAATGGAACCCTGATTTGGGACTGCTATTTCAGAGTTCACCAATATTTTAACAGCCTCAGCATTCATATGCAAAGTATATAGAAGCTGTAGCATTTTGAAATGCAAGAAATAAAGCACTATTTCTTTGAGCAATATAACACTAGATAAGTAATTGCTTCATCTCTTGCCAGCCTCCTTTCGCTGGTGAAGTGCCACACCTGGCTCTTCAATTAGTCCCTGTCTGGGAGGCTGCTTGACATGTAACCCTGCAGTCAGTGAAGTGTGCACTCTGGCAATCCAATGTCAAAGTGGTGCTGCAATTACCTAACTACTAGCACATGAACCACATGCAATTCTTTCCTTAGTGTGGCACTTCATTTTAATCGCCTCCTGATCCCAGCTACCTTAGTGACCTTCAATTTCCACTCTTTTCTTCAACTTGTAGTCAAGCAGAGGTAGAAGGTAATCTCTGTTCCTACAGAATCCAAATCCTGTCTAGGAAATGTACAAATCAGTTATATTTGTAGGCATGGAGAAGAAGCTCAAGAAGCTCTTGAGTCTGATGCAGCAGACATGAGTGATTTCTACTTGGCTAATTAGGCTTTAATAAGCAGTCCCACTTTTCTAGGGCTGCTTTTCCTATGTGACGTTCACATAAAAAACGAAAGATGACAAAATTAGAAAAGCAAAGTTAAGCTGGCCTCTGGGAATGGGGAATTCTACAGAACGGCTTCCACATGCATTGCTCTTTTCTACACAGGGAGTTGCAATGCTACTTCTTGAATAACACTGTGATGATTAATTACATATCATAATTGGATATAGCTAATTGTAATAGTGAGATGGGTGCTCACTGTGTCCAATATTGATGTCACCCAGATGTAGAGATATTCCTGCCCTTATAGAGATCACCACAGAGTCTGGAGGAGGACACCCTTCTGTTTGCGAAACTTGAGGCTTTGTGAAGTGAGACATGAGCCCTAACCTGTGCAAGGACACCCCTCCCCGCTCCTTAGCCATGCTGGAGGTTTTCCTTCCAAATGAATGGAGGCAATGGCATCAAAATAAATGTTTGCTGTAGGTCACAAAGTGAATAGCTGTTGTTTCTTTCCTGTCCCCTGCTTCAGCCCTTTTCCAGGACCAATTTTTTTCCCTTCATCAGAAAGGGAAGTCTGTTGATGTGCCTGTTTTAATAGAAGATGGGAGCACTTGTGGTTGTTGTCAGTGGTCTTGCTACTGTCGTAATACCTTATCTCCATGGCATAGGGGAGGAGTACGTTCATGTCAAAGCTAAGGAAAAAAGTGATCTTGCTGGCAGCTAATGACAGGAAGGAAATAGAACATAATATTATTTAAATTTAATTTTAAATATTCTTCAGTGCTCTTTGATTTTCCTTCATTTCCCCTCCCTTTTAGAGTTTCTGTACTGAAGTCTTTAATCTTTCATCACCTCTTCTTTCCTTAGTTCATTCTACCTTCATTTTTTGGACTGAAAAGGTCAAAATCCTGCTCATGTGCTGCCTCTTGGGACACTTCTGCTTGACCAGTCACAGATAGTTGGGTCTCCTCTGACCGTGTACAGATATGGGTAGGGAATGTTGAAGTTCTCTGTACGAAGAATGAGCTGGATGTGCAGTACTAAAGGCTCCTCTGAGGGCAGTTGTAATGCCCGAGTTGTAATCTCAGGATTTAATAGATGAGAAGTATGATGGACTTGGGTTTTTCATACTTGAAGGCTTGATTTCAGCCTTTCCAGACTTAGTTTTAATATCAATAGGAAAATTCTTATGTAAATTTTTTTTTGTCTACTCTCGTGTTTCTTCCCTTTGTGATTTTCCTGTTAAATAATCTTTGCCGGGGCAAAGGTAATTGTGTTGCTCTGTGACTTGCTTGCACGAAGAGGCAGCTGCTTCCAACTGGCAAGTGGGTGTGCTGGTCTCTCATGCAAAGTGACTGGCTTTGCTACTGTACAGCTTTCTTCTCAGCATGTACCTCACAGAAATCACAGGGAGATGGCAGGGGCTTATCAGGATTTTTTGTTCCATTTACGTGTCACTGCAGACTGATTCTCTTCCATCTGCCTCCTTTGATCATGCAACAGCTTTGGGAGGAAAGAAAAGAAGTGGCTGAGCCTTCAAAGCACTAAGCAGCTCTTGGGAGCTTTGTCTCTCCCTAGCTTGCTGTTGCACCTCACAGAGCTAGGAAAGGGAAAGCAGGGAATGCCTTATACGCAGAAAGATTAATCTCTCGCCTTTCTGGCAAAAGTNCAGTGGTCTTGCTACTGTCGTAATACCTTATCTCCATGGCATAGGGGAGGAGTACGTTCATGTCAAAGCTAAGGAAAAAAGTGATCTTGCTGGCAGCTAATGACAGGAAGGAAATAGAACATAATATTATTTAAATTTAATTTTAAATATTCTTCAGTGCTCTTTGATTTTCCTTCATTTCCCCTCCCTTTTAGAGTTTCTGTACTGAAGTCTTTAATCTTTCATCACCTCTTCTTTCCTTAGTTCATTCTACCTTCATTTTTTGGACTGAAAAGGTCAAAATCCTGCTCATGTGCTGCCTCTTGGGACACTTCTGCTTGACCAGTCACAGATAGTTGGGTCTCCTCTGACCGTGTACAGATATGGGTAGGGAATGTTGAAGTTCTCTGTACGAAGAATGAGCTGGATGTGCAGTACTAAAGGCTCCTCTGAGGGCAGTTGTAATGCCCGAGTTGTAATCTCAGGATTTAATAGATGAGAAGTATGATGGACTTGGGTTTTTCATACTTGAAGGCTTGATTTCAGCCTTTCCAGACTTAGTTTTAATATCAATAGGAAAATTCTTATGTAAATTTTTTTTTGTCTACTCTCGTGTTTCTTCCCTTTGTGATTTTCCTGTTAAATAATCTTTGCCGGGGCAAAGGTAATTGTGTTGCTCTGTGACTTGCTTGCACGAAGAGGCAGCTGCTTCCAACTGGCAAGTGGGTGTGCTGGTCTCTCATGCAAAGTGACTGGCTTTGCTACTGTACAGCTTTCTTCTCAGCATGTACCTCACAGAAATCACAGGGAGATGGCAGGGGCTTATCAGGATTTTTTGTTCCATTTACGTGTCACTGCAGACTGATTCTCTTCCATCTGCCTCCTTTGATCATGCAACAGCTTTGGGAGGAAAGAAAAGAAGTGGCTGAGCCTTCAAAGCACTAAGCAGCTCTTGGGAGCTTTGTCTCTCCCTAGCTTGCTGTTGCACCTCACAGAGCTAGGAAAGGGAAAGCAGGGAATGCCTTATACGCAGAAAGATTAATCTCTCGCCTTTCTGGCAAAAGTAACAACTCTTTGAAGGTACCTATTCTGACACCCCACCAGTGCCAGGTAGAATGTAAGATATATAGGACATCAGCAAGCCTATAGGAGCTGACTTCCTTTCTTAAGGGCTGTTCTGAGCTCTTTTTGATTTTCTTTCTGGTGCCTCAGGACAGGGATTCCTGCGGTGTCTTCCCAGGGCAATCATCCTGAGAATGCCCTTTGTAATGGGTGCCATCTAGCTGCCCTCACACCGTGTGTTATATGTGCTCTGTGTCCTGTAACTCTGTTGGAAAATGAAATAATCAAGAGTTAAAATCCCTTTCAAAATGGACTTAGGAGCTGCCAGCCTTGGCCACCGACCCACCAGGGTGCAGTGCACTGGGGAGAGGAATATGGCATGGAATATGCCAACATTTCTCTATAGAAATCTCCTCAAGGGGAAATGTGCTTTCACAGTGGGAAATGAAGGTTATTTTTCTCCTGCCCATATTATTTTGTGTTGCAAACGCTGTGCCAGTCTTTTTGGATGGAGACATCTCTTTGGAAGCAGGAGGTTTTGAAAGATTTTAAAAAAGTCTAGCCAATGATAAAGCCGAGGACTTGTGTTCTGCAGCTCCCACACAAACCTTCTGGCAGTCCGTGGAAGTTTCAGTGTCCTCTCTGAGTCAGTGCGCAGAATATTTTGCTACAAGCTAGAGGCCTGCCTTTGTGGCACTGCTATTGCTACTTTGCTTCTGCACAGCTTTTAGAACAGCTGTGGTTTTGCAGCCTTGCACTGGGAAAAAAAACACGGTGGTATGGGGGAAAACATGCTTTTCCTATGGCAAACACTCCTCAAGCTGCAGTTTTGTGCTAATGAAAATGCAATGTATGTAAAGACTGAGCTTGGTTTATGAGACTGTCACAGCTAGCTCGGTGAGGATTTATGTCCATCGAGACCTGACTTGTTTTGCTGCAAAACAAAGAAGATTATGCAAAAAATAATCACTTGGTTTAATGGCATGCTTCTGTCTTATGATAGTTAGCAAGTCTAAGTGAATGCCATGTGGTTGTGTACCACAGAATAGGGAAAGTATTTGCTTTCAGAATTTATCAGAACTCCTTCTGCAGGTACTGGGGTCAAAGAGATAGAAGCAAAGGTAGCAAATCAAGGGTTTGAGGTTGAATTCCTGAAACTTCCATTGAGTCCTTTTGGGCAAATCATTTAGCCTTACTGTGCCTCAGTTTTCTTATCTGTAAAATGGGGATAATATCACCTCCCCATACACAGACAGGTAAGATGCTTTGTGTTACAAGCCTAAAATATGCTGTATATTAACTATTTTTGACTTGCTTGCCCTTTGATTTTCTTTTTTCTTTGGGATTTTGGGGTTTTGTTTGGCTTTTTTT
>VYZR01033006.1:2201-17437 GCA_013400675.1 Oxylabes madagascariensis
TGTGATTTTTATTGTAAATTCCTGTGGTTCTTCATAATATTCTTCCATGTCTCAAAGACATAGTGTGCAAGAGAAGGTTATAGTCTTCCTATAAGTGTGATAGGTCTGCAAGAGGTTGTTAGGTCTTTCTTTTTTTCCTGTAGTGTGATGAGGATTTTAAAGGTGTATGAAATCTGTGTAAGATTTCTCTTTTGAGATCAGGAACAGCTCATAGTTTTCCTTAACCTTCTCTTTTAGGGAACGGGTAGCAATTTTCCAAAATTAGCATTTCATTAAAAATCATAATTACCAAGATGAACTCTTCATTTTTACTGTGTCCACAAGTTGAGAGTTCATTACTAATGTTTTATTCATTTCTTTTAACAACACTGCAGTAAATTCCTACAATAATTCGTCAGCTTGCATCAGATCTTCTCGAATTTTAGCAGATCCCAGTTCCATCCTGGAAGTGTTGGAAGCAGATAACAAAGCTGTTTATGTGGATACAGCTGTTTGATAAACCAAGCTAATGAAACAGCCTCTTTCNACAGCTGTTTGATGAACCAAGCTAACAAAACAGTCTCTTTCCTGCACCGGGGGAAGGCACTGAGGGTTCCACTAAAAGAACCCCTCAAATAAACAAAAAACAGGCATCAGGAACTTCTCAACCACAAAATCAAGAGCAATCATTGTCTGGTTTCCTTACAGATAAAAAAAATAATTACAAAAAAAAANAAATTGAACAGAAACCACAGGTTTACCATGGTTCGTACTATACATACTCTTAAAAAACAAGCACACACGCAGACACGGAGTTTGTATTTGGAAAATATAAGATGTAATAAACCCCATTCTTGGCTCATTTCTGGAGGTCTCCTTGCCCCTTTCCAGAGATGACCTTGGAGGGGAAACACAGCGTTTCTCCTCTCAGCTTGGAATCCCCCAAACATCTCCCCAAGGTCTTGCTTTGCCCTCTCTCACCACAGCTCCCCATTTGCCCAGCTGCATCTGTGCTGTGATTCTTGGACACCTCTGGCATCAATCTCAGTAAAATAAGCTGCTGATACCCACAGGGAGTTCTGAGTGCTGAGTAATGGCCCTTGGAGGCAGTTTGGCCTCTGTCATTACTGTACTTTCTATCTCAGGATTAGGCATTTCAGGAATTACTCACAATATGGAATGTCCACATCCACAGAATAAGTTCATCACAGTCCTTCCTTACTGAAAGGCTTTCAAGTAAATATCTTCAGTGGCTGTGGCCATTGGAAACCTCAGTTAATCTAAAATTCATCACTATAGGCAAATGATTCAAGATGTTCCTCCCCACACTTNATTTTCGACCCTTACCATAGGCGTAACCCGAACCCTAGGCAGAGCAGTAAAGGCCGTATGGGTGTGAGGCCGGACACTCTTATTATTCATTCCTTTTACCACGTTATGATATCTTAAGATTTTTTATTTTCTTTGTATTACAGAATGTACTTCCATTCTGTTTTCCATAGATGCATTTTTTTTATCTTTCTTTGGATCTGGAAACTGAAATCTTGTGACAGTTTTTGACAAAAGCAAGTAGGTATGACTTAGAATTTCTAGATTTGCAGATTCAGGCCAAACCCATCTACTTTATCTCTCTATTCTTTTCTTAAAATAAAATCATTTACAATTAAAAATACTTCAAAACAGCAAATCATTTAATATATATATTAAACAACACTATTGCAGGACATATCTTTGATTTATATGAAATGTTAACTGTAAGCATTTTCTCTCATGTCACTAGGAAAGTAACCAGAAATTCTCCCATGAATGGATGGGATCAAATGAAGAGATTATTTGTAACATCTTTAACACACCTTTTCCCTCCGAGAGGAAGTTATTTTCTGAACTTTCACATGAACAGTGATCAAAACCCACATTTTTTAGGATTGTGTCCTGGGTGATTGCCAGTTGCAGAATAGGGGAAATAAGCATACTGTGTCCTTAATTTTATGGTTAATGTTCCTATGAGACCTGAAATTAAGCCCTGGATACAGGCTTCAAGTGCTTCTGGATTGACATAAGTTGAATTAATGCACTTGGGGACTCTGAGGGTGAATATATGTAAAAATAGACTTTTGCATATGATTAATTGGGACAAGTAGATTAAAAGTAAAAAGAAAAAGGGAAAATTTGAAAGGTGAGAAAATATATACAGAGTGACTCCTCATTAACTTATCAGCAGGAAGACATCAATACCTTCCCTCCCCAGTCCTGGTGTTCCACCAGGATGCAGGGTTGAGGCTGCGCAGTTGTCTCCAAACAGTGAGCAGTTTGTAATGGGTGTTATTGTCTGCACTTTGCCGGCTTCTGGGTCTTGATATAACCTAAAAGGTACAAGGTGCCATGTCAAATGGCAGAATTTTCATAAAAATCCTTTTTATCTTAAGGAGCTGTGGAATTCTGCCAGCTCGCTCTAGAAGAGGCCCTTTCAGCCTACAGGGGACACAGACACAATCAACTAATGGATATATCTATATTACATCTTAATATAAAGATACTATTTTTAATCATTTTAAGTCCCTTTAGATTTTTTAGTCTTTCAATAAAAAAAGGGGGAAAATCCTATATCACCAACAGATTGTTCCAGTTTTGAAATAAATATTCCCTCATGACCTGAAATGGAAAGTCAGCAATTCCCAGGCACTGTAGGACCGCAAAAGGAAGTGTAGAAAGATGGGTATTGATATTTTAGAATATTGTTAAACCGTATTGTTAGAGCTGTTCAATCTTCTTGATTTACCAGGATTTGTAACCAGGCCCAACCCTTCCGAATGTATGTTAATTTATAGGTGCAAGTGGATTAGCTCAAATATTTAAGCTCCTGATTTTCTTCTTTTGTATCAATCCTGATGTGGCCAACAAACATTGAGTAGTGCAACATTTAATAGTTAGCTTTGATAGCTTTTAGTGTGCATAACACCTTTACACTTGTTCTTTTTTGGTATGGTACAGAATTCTAAAGTACATTGAATCTGCCTGCCTGTCTATAGGCAGATTACTGATATTAAATGTGCTAAATCCTATTCTAGTAAAATTGTTTCGGTCTGCTGAATATTTATCTATGTTATTTTTTAACCTAGAGAATGAGATGTTCATACAATACAATAATGACTTGTTATAATTTAAGTCAGCACGTGCTTTGTGTTTAAGAGAGGGAGCATAGCAAAATAAAAATAGATTTAAGAATTAATCTGATTAGTCATATTTCAGTACATATAATAAATGCAATGACATCACATTTTAGAACCTAAGTGGTATTTTCCATCACATACAGAATTCTTTTTGCAGACTAGTTGAAAGGTCTTTAGCTATGACATTTACCAACAATATAATGGCTTTCTTTAAAAAGGATATAGTGATTTTATCTTCATGCTAGAATGGTCTGGGTCCTTTGCTCATTTACAAAAGATTCTTCTTATTAAGGTGTACAGTGAAATTTCTGTGTTGTCACTTTCTCAAGGTGTAGGAAAGGGGGAAAAAATTTCCTAACCCTATGTTATTTGTAATGGGAGTACCTTTGTAATTTATATGTTTTCAGATGAGGAAATTGGAATAAACCAGAAAATGTGATGTTCTAAGTTTGCAGTTACTAATTTTCTTTAAAATAGTTTTGAAATTCTTCCAAACATTTTGTATTCTTAGCTACTGAAAATCACAACTAAGTCATCACAGGGTTATGTGTGAGCAACATATGTATAAATGACAGTAGTGTACATCTAAATGTGCCATTCATATGCCCAGATATGGCTCAGAAGTCTATGCCTGCTTATTTATAATGAATACATGCTCAGGCAGTAAAGATTAAAAACTAATTATGCACACGCTGTCAGTACTAATATTTGTACTTAATTTGATTTACAGTACACCAAATAATAAACCTGCATAAAATTATAAAAAGTTTTATGTACAGCTATTAATATGCTCTTTTTATTATACCTTATTCATTTTTAAAAAGCATACTGAGTTTTAATGTTGGGAAAGCAGGTGAAAGGCATGCAAAACTAAGATAAAAACCAGTGAATACTCTTATTATTTAGCAGTAATATAGATTGCTTTTACAGTCCTTTGTTTGCGCCCATTGTGGTATTATGTATTTCAAGAGCTGAAGTCTAGGTACAACTAATTACTATGAACTGAAAGCACCAATTAAGAAGTATCCAGTCCTTGGTAATGGAAATCACTGACGGGAAAGTAGTGAAAAGGTTTGAATTTCAGTTATCGTTTGATTTCAGCCCCCCATTACGTCTGGAGAGGAGCCTGTGCTGTAATGCGTCATGAGTGGATTTAGCTCTGCAGTTTCAGAGGGTGCCAGCACAGTCCTGGAGGGGGGATCCCCTTGGGGTGAGTCCCCCTGGGTCCCCACAGTGTGACACGAGGCTCTCAGCAGGACAGCTGTGCCCGGGCTGGGGCAGTGCTGCCATGGCCAGGCTCTGCCCACTCTGGCACAAAATGTCCACCTCAGGCTCGCTCGTTTCTTGGCATGTCAGCTTTGGTTCATGGCACTGCTAAAATCAGTGGGTGTTTGGCAAACCCTCGAGTACAAAACGAGGCACCAGTCTCGGGGAGTGGAGCTCAGCTTCCCAAGCTAGGGTCACGGTGGTGCCATGTGGAAAGCAAGGTGGGCGTTTTCCTGCCCTCCCAGAAAACCCCTCTGCACCCCTCCTGTCCAAGAGGCCATGGGGAGGGACTTGGCTCTGCAGAACAAGGGTATTTGAGTCTATCTCACAGTCTCATCCACTCCCTACGATTTAAAATACCTACAAAGAGCACCTTAGAGATCCTGACAGAAGCTCCCAGTACAGTAGTAAATCTCCTAGGGCAGAATGCTCAACAAAGAGAATGAGAAAATAAATTTTTCATTTCAATATCCATTAGTGGCTATCTGTGCTGCTGTACACATATTAATAATAAAAAATGTTAGGCTTATAAAATAAGGCATCTGCACATTTCTGAAATATATTCATTCTGTTATCAGTACCCAAACTTTATGATAGATCATCATGTAATTTCCTGAGTATGCTGTTCCTTAGCTGGAGCACACATATACATCTGCCATTAACAGGAAATAAATATGTGCCATTTTGGCATTAAGATTCATGTCCGAACATGGTATCAGATATTTTTTAATTTTTTAACTGATACCTTCAGTAAACCAGAATGCCTAAGGGCTTGGATGATCAGATAACTGTTAGAAGCACATGGAATGAAAATGCTTTTCCTTTCAGTGTCTCACCACCATCTGGTACATTCTTTAGAGTGGCATTATTTCTACAGACTATTAATAGGAGCTACACACCATCTTGAGCTGTTTCTAAATAATTAGCTCCAAAAGTCATATTCTTGGCTGTGTATTTGATACTTCTATATTTTTTTTTCTTTTTTCTTTTTTTTGTCTCTTCAGGCTGAAACTGTTCTATCTTTTTTTTCTTATATTTTCTTATCTATATAATGGTACTTTTCTGTGTTGGAGTTTCTTAAAAACCAAAAGCAGAACAAGAAAACTCCAAAGCCCAGCCCCCAAGAGAACAAAAAAATTATTTTCCTATTGTATTAAGGAGTAATATAGTTTATAAATAACAACCAGTTCTCCTCGTTTTTATTCAAATTATTAGATTGTGTGCGATTAATATATTACTACTGTGAAGTTGGTTTACTTTTCTTTATCAAAACGTATCCCTGTACTTGTGAGGATTCCATCAGGAATTCCTAACAGTATGTCCTGAAAATTTCAGCTTTACATATCTATATATACACACACTTTGCAATGCCTCACAGAAGGCATTGTTCAGGATGTAAAAATAGAATAAAGTAAGGATTTTTTGTTGGTTTTGATTTTTTTACATAAATAGATAAAAAGCAAAGATCTTTCACACTTTTGTTCAAGGTACTCAATGTCTTTTTACTCTTCATATTTTGTATCCTTTCGCTGGATTATTTAGTGACTTAGTCCTGTGGTGGTAGATTGTTTGATTGCAAAGGAGGCAGCTCCCCATGAGACAGATTTGAAGAAATTTTATTTCTTTTTCAGAACTGTATATCTGCTTGTGTCAATTGAAAAATGTGTGCCTCAAATTGTATACGTGAATTTACTTTCAGTTCCTCAAAAATTGATTTTATGAAGCTATAAAATAATGTTATAGATTATGAACATTTTATTAATGTCTGTCCCGTATTCTGCTGTAAAATACCAGTAGATTCAAAGGTGCATGGTGGACCTTTGTGAAATAAGTCCTAAATATGTAGGGTTCTTTACTTTTAGGGCATTAAAGGCCACATGATCTGAATACTCTAATGCATCTTTGAAGTGATTCTATCTCTGTTAAGGTTTAATAATTAATAGTCTTTACTACCTTTGCCTAATAAATAAAAGTATGGTTACTCTTATTAAAAAATAATAAACTAGAAATTCATAACAGCAGCAAAACTGACATAAATTAACCAATAAAGGCCATTTTCTTTTTTTACAGGGAAGTTATTTTTTAATCATCTTTGCACATTACAGTCAGTGGGCCCATTGACATCAAGTATTACACTCCATAGTAATGATCAGAGTCCTCTATTACTCATAAAAAAAAATCAGTGTCCAAGCTGTTGAAACAATTATCCCACTACAGAAGCTTCCTATGTTCCCAGAAAATCTTTTAAGAGATGGTTGTTAGGAAAGCAAACAAAGACAGTTTCACATGCTCGTGGAACACCATAGAATTGGCAGGGATATTAACAGCTCAGCATGATTCATTTGTCCTTCTTGAGTGCTCCAAATCCATCACTCCACATGACAAAATTCACATTTTTATTGGATTTCTGCTTCTTGTAGAAAGGCTACATTTCCATTTTTAATAGATTTTCAGTTTTCAGAATAAGACTTATTTTTTTTTGTTATTGCCAAGCTCCTAGAAATTCTGCACAAGCAACGTAAATCTTAATAGTTTGTTTTTGTAACAGTATATGCACATGAATGCAGGTTCCTGAGCAAAAGGAAAGAGGTCTAATTAACCAGACAGTTAATTGCTAGGACAACACCAATCTTTTGTTTGAAGCAATAACATTTACATAATACAGCAATTCCAATTTTTGAACTGAAAGAAATAGTGTGAGCTCTTATTAAATGATGGAGCTGCAGGGGCCCATCCTAACCTCATTCTGATCAAGGTAAATAGAAGTTTTCTAAATAGTTGGGTGAAATCTGAATCAAACAGAAGCACTCATGGTTACTATTGGGATGTACGTGCCAGGTAGACAGGGCTCTATTGCTAAAGCTCTCCAAAGCAGTCTACAATAACAAATATGTAGCTTTTTCAGTAATAAAATTTTCTGTTCCTTTTTCTGTTCCCAAACAGAGATTGNTGTGATGTTCTAAGTTTGCAGTTACTAATTTTCTTTAAAATAGTTTTGAAATTCTTCCAAACATTTTGTATTCTTAGCTACTGAAAATCACAACTAAGTCATCACAGGGTTATGTGTGAGCAACATATGTATAAATGACAGTAGTGTACATCTAAATGTGCCATTCATATGCCCAGATATGGCTCAGAAGTCTATGCCTGCTTATTTATAATGAATACATGCTCAGGCAGTAAAGATTAAAAACTAATTATGCACACGCTGTCAGTACTAATATTTGTACTTAATTTGATTTACAGTACACCAAATAATAAACCTGCATAAAATTATAAAAAGTTTTATGTACAGCTATTAATATGCTCTTTTTATTATACCTTATTCATTTTTAAAAAGCATACTGAGTTTTAATGTTGGGAAAGCAGGTGAAAGGCATGCAAAACTAAGATAAAAACCAGTGAATACTCTTATTATTTAGCAGTAATATAGATTGCTTTTACAGTCCTTTGTTTGCGCCCATTGTGGTATTATGTATTTCAAGAGCTGAAGTCTAGGTACAACTAATTACTATGAACTGAAAGCACCAATTAAGAAGTATCCAGTCCTTGGTAATGGAAATCACTGACGGGAAAGTAGTGAAAAGGTTTGAATTTCAGTTATCGTTTGATTTCAGCCCCCCATTACGTCTGGAGAGGAGCCTGTGCTGTAATGCGTCATGAGTGGATTTAGCTCTGCAGTTTCAGAGGGTGCCAGCACAGTCCTGGAGGGGGGATCCCCTTGGGGTGAGTCCCCCTGGGTCCCCACAGTGTGACACGAGGCTCTCAGCAGGACAGCTGTGCCCGGGCTGGGGCAGTGCTGCCATGGCCAGGCTCTGCCCACTCTGGCACAAAATGTCCACCTCAGGCTCGCTCGTTTCTTGGCATGTCAGCTTTGGTTCATGGCACTGCTAAAATCAGTGGGTGTTTGGCAAACCCTCGAGTACAAAACGAGGCACCAGTCTCGGGGAGTGGAGCTCAGCTTCCCAAGCTAGGGTCACGGTGGTGCCATGTGGAAAGCAAGGTGGGCGTTTTCCTGCCCTCCCAGAAAACCCCTCTGCACCCCTCCTGTCCAAGAGGCCATGGGGAGGGACTTGGCTCTGCAGAACAAGGGTATTTGAGTCTATCTCACAGTCTCATCCACTCCCTACGATTTAAAATACCTACAAAGAGCACCTTAGAGATCCTGACAGAAGCTCCCAGTACAGTAGTAAATCTCCTAGGGCAGAATGCTCAACAAAGAGAATGAGAAAATAAATTTTTCATTTCAATATCCATTAGTGGCTATCTGTGCTGCTGTACACATATTAATAATAAAAAATGTTAGGCTTATAAAATAAGGCATCTGCACATTTCTGAAATATATTCATTCTGTTATCAGTACCCAAACTTTATGATAGATCATCATGTAATTTCCTGAGTATGCTGTTCCTTAGCTGGAGCACACATATACATCTGCCATTAACAGGAAATAAATATGTGCCATTTTGGCATTAAGATTCATGTCCGAACATGGTATCAGATATTTTTTAATTTTTTAACTGATACCTTCAGTAAACCAGAATGCCTAAGGGCTTGGATGATCAGATAACTGTTAGAAGCACATGGAATGAAAATGCTTTTCCTTTCAGTGTCTCACCACCATCTGGTACATTCTTTAGAGTGGCATTATTTCTACAGACTATTAATAGGAGCTACACACCATCTTGAGCTGTTTCTAAATAATTAGCTCCAAAAGTCATATTCTTGGCTGTGTATTTGATACTTCTATATTTTTTTTTCTTTTTTCTTTTTTTTGTCTCTTCAGGCTGAAACTGTTCTATCTTTTTTTTCTTATATTTTCTTATCTATATAATGGTACTTTTCTGTGTTGGAGTTTCTTAAAAACCAAAAGCAGAACAAGAAAACTCCAAAGCCCAGCCCCCAAGAGAACAAAAAAATTATTTTCCTATTGTATTAAGGAGTAATATAGTTTATAAATAACAACCAGTTCTCCTCGTTTTTATTCAAATTATTAGATTGTGTGCGATTAATATATTACTACTGTGAAGTTGGTTTACTTTTCTTTATCAAAACGTATCCCTGTACTTGTGAGGATTCCATCAGGAATTCCTAACAGTATGTCCTGAAAATTTCAGCTTTACATATCTATATATACACACACTTTGCAATGCCTCACAGAAGGCATTGTTCAGGATGTAAAAATAGAATAAAGTAAGGATTTTTTGTTGGTTTTGATTTTTTTACATAAATAGATAAAAAGCAAAGATCTTTCACACTTTTGTTCAAGGTACTCAATGTCTTTTTACTCTTCATATTTTGTATCCTTTCGCTGGATTATTTAGTGACTTAGTCCTGTGGTGGTAGATTGTTTGATTGCAAAGGAGGCAGCTCCCCATGAGACAGATTTGAAGAAATTTTATTTCTTTTTCAGAACTGTATATCTGCTTGTGTCAATTGAAAAATGTGTGCCTCAAATTGTATACGTGAATTTACTTTCAGTTCCTCAAAAATTGATTTTATGAAGCTATAAAATAATGTTATAGATTATGAACATTTTATTAATGTCTGTCCCGTATTCTGCTGTAAAATACCAGTAGATTCAAAGGTGCATGGTGGACCTTTGTGAAATAAGTCCTAAATATGTAGGGTTCTTTACTTTTAGGGCATTAAAGGCCACATGATCTGAATACTCTAATGCATCTTTGAAGTGATTCTATCTCTGTTAAGGTTTAATAATTAATAGTCTTTACTACCTTTGCCTAATAAATAAAAGTATGGTTACTCTTATTAAAAAATAATAAACTAGAAATTCATAACAGCAGCAAAACTGACATAAATTAACCAATAAAGGCCATTTTCTTTTTTTACAGGGAAGTTATTTTTTAATCATCTTTGCACATTACAGTCAGTGGGCCCATTGACATCAAGTATTACACTCCATAGTAATGATCAGAGTCCTCTATTACTCATAAAAAAAAATCAGTGTCCAAGCTGTTGAAACAATTATCCCACTACAGAAGCTTCCTATGTTCCCAGAAAATCTTTTAAGAGATGGTTGTTAGGAAAGCAAACAAAGACAGTTTCACATGCTCGTGGAACACCATAGAATTGGCAGGGATATTAACAGCTCAGCATGATTCATTTGTCCTTCTTGAGTGCTCCAAATCCATCACTCCACATGACAAAATTCACATTTTTATTGGATTTCTGCTTCTTGTAGAAAGGCTACATTTCCATTTTTAATAGATTTTCAGTTTTCAGAATAAGACTTATTTTTTTTTGTTATTGCCAAGCTCCTAGAAATTCTGCACAAGCAACGTAAATCTTAATAGTTTGTTTTTGTAACAGTATATGCACATGAATGCAGGTTCCTGAGCAAAAGGAAAGAGGTCTAATTAACCAGACAGTTAATTGCTAGGACAACACCAATCTTTTGTTTGAAGCAATAACATTTACATAATACAGCAATTCCAATTTTTGAACTGAAAGAAATAGTGTGAGCTCTTATTAAATGATGGAGCTGCAGGGGCCCATCCTAACCTCATTCTGATCAAGGTAAATAGAAGTTTTCTAAATAGTTGGGTGAAATCTGAATCAAACAGAAGCACTCATGGTTACTATTGGGATGTACGTGCCAGGTAGACAGGGCTCTATTGCTAAAGCTCTCCAAAGCAGTCTACAATAACAAATATGTAGCTTTTTCAGTAATAAAATTTTCTGTTCCTTTTTCTGTTCCCAAACAGAGATTGTGAGTCTTTAAACCCACAGACAGAACTAATTAAAACAGTAAAATCTATAATTTAGAGTTTTTTGATCCAGTAGAACTCAGCCCTGAAGAATGCCTAAATAATGCAAGGGGTACTTTTCACAGAAAGTTATTGACTTTAATTTGGCTTCTCTTTTGTCTGGAAGGGGGTGCAGGAAAGAAACATTTTCAGCTGTCTGAATTGAGGTGTCTAGTCCAGGATGCTGCCATAATCAACGCTGAGTGGGGGCTGCATTGCTAAAGCAAACTCCACGGTGGATAAGCGGGAGTGAAATGCAGTCACAGATTATCCTTGCTTAGGACAAATTGCATTATTTTTTTCCATCTCTTGAATGCAACAATTTTTAAGAGAGTTTGGACAACTAATCAAGACTAGTTACCTGGATTACCAGTCCTTAGTGCAAACTGAGGTCATCTTTTTTGAGCGATAGGCTATTATCAACACCCAAAAGCCCACGAAACTGAGTTTGGTGGAAGAGCTACAATTCCCACAGTTGTCTTCCTCCTGCTCTGCTGACGCCAAGGATCGCTCAGACACTAACTGTTCACTCCTTCTGGGCTTGAAAAACAAGATCATGAGCCATTCCTTGAGGCTCAAGTAAAGATGAAGAAAAAATTGCATTTAGGATCATGGCTATTAAATGGGTTTGATGCCTATTTATTAATTTCAAAGGAAGTGGTAAGAAATGTACCCAAGTGCTGGTGTCCTTTACAGGTTCACTAGATGAAATCTATAGTCTTCAGCCCCTCCTGTTTGTGTTTGGTTTTTTCCACTTTGACTTAGCTTGCATGTGAAATTTTGATTCCTATCCCAGACCCCATAGCCTCCACTGAGGCTGGCTCAGGTAGTCTGGTTTGCATCCTTCTCCAGTAGGAGTTACAAATTATTTCTATTCACCACTAGGTAGCCTTTATGTAAATTCTTGTGGGCACAGGGGCCAGCTGAAGCTGCTCATGCTAAACATGCTGTTGTCCCTGTTTTACAAGACACTCCTGACTCTAAGCAGGTTTGATTCCATAAATTTCTAACTTCATTTACATCTCAATAGTATCACCCCCCATGTGTTTGCACATTTCTATTCTTAAGGCTTGTCATCTGAATGCCACCTTTTCTCCCACTCCAAGCTCTTACAAAGGAATACTTGTTGGCATCTCGTGATCTACATTGAGCATTAATATTCTGCAAGGCACTATGGGGGTTGTGCTTCGCTGAGCACGTTTTCACCTGAAAGCAGTTTTTTAATATAAACATTTGCTTAATATTCTGTACATTTAAAGTATTTTATCTGCATCAGTGCTTTACTGAAAGTAATTTAAATTCAATGGGAACTGATTATGCATAAAGAATCAAGCCCTTTCATAGTAGTTTTAATAATATACATATAGATTATAAAAAGCATCTGCCCAATTGGAAGAATATTTTGTGTGGATAAATCCATGTCCAAGCATTTAATCTGTTTCTACATGAACACTGGATTGTGTATTTAAGGGACTCTTCTGCACAGCACTGTGATGTGCAGCTTTTTAAAGTTTAATTATGAGGCATCTGTTGCATAATAATTTTTTTATTGTAACAGTGAGCTATTAAAATAAATAGTGTCTCACAGAAGAACTATTTAGCTCTTTGCTATAATAAACAAGCACTTAGGAGAGAGGCATACTCCTTGCACAGTCTTAGAACTGCCTTGTTGTAGTGGCAGTCTGATCTCACAGGTCTTTAGGACCACACTTGTCCTTGCTAGTTTTGAATTGATTTGATTTTGAATTTTGAAGTGATGCTATGTACAAGAAATTGTTGTGGATGCCTTGCACATTTGGGCTGTATGTGCTTCATTTGGTTTGTGCATGGCTGCTGTAAGGTGTTCATCTCCTTTTCCTCCTTCTCTCTTAGGTTAGACACAGCTCTTTGGATAGAAGGACCTAAACAGAAAATGTCTTCCAGTTCCTGTTGACTACAGATATGTCCTGAAAAAATAAACTGAGCACATAAAGCATCTGTAGGGCTGAAATTAAGCAACATGAATCACAAATCAGTACTTTTCTTATCTTGCATGGTCCTGAGCTACTGTCCTAAAACTGGATTACTTTTGGGTATTAAATAAATAGCCTGATCTTCAGATAGGGTGAGACCTCCTGAACCTATAAATTACAAGTTGATATTTTTGATTCATATAGCTTTTGAAAATAATGTAAAGATAATACAGGATTTGGTTCCTAAATTTAAGTATTTGAAGTTTGAAATTTGAGATTCGCTTTGTCATAAATACTTTAGACAGAGGTGTATTATTAATGTTCATTTATAATTAATNTCTTTAAAAATGTATTCCCAGTTTAGTTTTGGAATTCTTTTTTTCTTTGGCATACGGTTATCTTGTCATAAATAACTACCTTATTGTGTTATCTAGAAAAAAAACCCTGTTAAACTCTGGTGCACAATAGAAAAGTTGTATTTTGTGTCCAAATGGACACAAAATGGACTGAAGGTGCTTTTCTACACAGAGTTACCAGAAAGCCTGTGGTGAGACAAGGTCAGTGCAGAGTTTCTCTTGCACCACTACTTGTTGGTGGTGAGTTGCTGGAATGACAGGATTAAGCCAAGGAAGCAGTTTTAATTCTCCATGTAAGTTTGAAAAGCAAGCAAATTCCAGGCTCTGTACGTAGGAGCTTTGAGCTGAACAACTCTGGACATTCTGCAGATTTCATTTGCATCCGTTTTCTTCATGCAGTGTTCAAGAGACTTTCTTCTCTTCTGAGCAAGAAGCCGGAGGATGAAGTGAAAATGCATGTTCACAAGTCTGATCTAGAATCATATCTGAAATCTGGGGACTTTGCTCATCTCCTGAGATTTACCGGGTTCAGATATGCTCTTTGTGTAACAAAAGAGATTTTTCTTATTTATTTGCTGTATGAGCCAAACCTGACATAAAGCACTGACTAAAAGCTGTAGCTCAAAATGTTATGCAAATAGTGCCAAATAACTGCAAAAATGTGAAATTCCTCATCTCTGTGGAAAAAAAAAAAAAAATCTAAACCCAAATCTCAGATTTTTGAGAACTTCCTGTTGTGTACTTTTTGCTGTTATTTCTACTATAGTCATTAGCTCTTTTTCTTTCATATGATAGTGTTGGCTGAAAATTAATTTAATATTAGTCTTTATTGCACTGGGGGGAAATGACATCATATTAAAAATGTCAGAAAACACACAAAATGTAAATATAACAAACATTTTATACTGATGAGAAGGGTGAATATAGTTGTGCAAATGAATGACACTCAGTTTCTTGCCTGTAACATTGTCCCACACAGTTCAGATATGGACATACATGTTGTCATTTTCTGATTAAAAAAAATACCCAGAGCTATTCTGTGATTAACAAAATCTTTTATGGAATCCATAAGTTCAGGCCTGGATAGAAATTTTTTAGATAAAGCTTTCTTTAATCAGAGTTGTAGATATTTCCTATATGTCTGGTGGGAAGGAAACAATCCACAGCATGTGGCTTTGCTGGTGAGGATGTGCTGGATCAGCTCAGACAGTGGGTGTGGGTTGCTCTTATCCTGTATCCCTGTTCTGTCACATGGATCTTGCAGGCTGCGGTACATCTGATGGATCTACACCTACTCCAGTATTGATTGCAAAAACTATTTCAACTCACCAGTGCAAGAAAAGGCTATTTATTGAGGCTATTGGCCTTTTTGCACTAACTACTTGTTTTGCTAATTAATTTGCATAGCTTCCATCAATATTTCCATGAGAATTGCAAACCTAATTATTGCATTTCACCAAGATTAAATGTAGGGTCTGTTTCTTATAAAGTACCTTGTCTGGTTTTAAGGAAAGGCTTCAGTTCACTGTAATCCAATTGTCTTCTCAAAACAATGGCTTAACAGTTTTTAATGTCCACAGTTACATATATCAGGGCTAACTATTACTTAATGCAGACGTTTGATATAATTTGGTGACCTACATGACTATTTGTGTAGCGTCGCAAAAAAATATCTCTGAAGTAAGGACCACTTGATGGACTAACCTTTCTATTTAGGTCAAAGACAGACAAAATATTTAGTTGTTT
>VYZR01033025.1:0-13372 GCA_013400675.1 Oxylabes madagascariensis
CAAAGGACTTCTTTTGACCATAAACTTCTTTAATAACAGACACATTACAGAATTCAAACTACTCCAGGTTTTATGCTTAAAACAGCTCAGGGTACCTCAGGCCTCCTACATATGAATTTCTCTGCCTCTTTTTCCTCCTGCCATAAACCTGGGTGCTCAGGGGCTGAAACAACCACTGAGCAAAATTTTAGCAGCTTTTTGCTGCCTCCATCTACCATATCCACCCAGAAGCTGGTGGTTATTTGCATGCTGTGCTGCTCATGCCACGGCTCTCATCTACTTCACCCAGCTCCTGGTCTGAAAAAGCAGCATGAACCATTTCCCTGAGCAGTCCCTTGGACACCTCCTTCACTGCCCAGGGCCCATGTGGAGGGACCAGCATCTCCGAGGCAGAGTTCATCACAGAACAGTTAGGCTGTAGCTGTGTCCTCTTGGAAGGACTGAGCCTACAAAGCCTTGGTTGAAGATTCATTGCATTGAGTAGAGATGCTTTACACATGCTGCAGAAGAACTGCTAAGTAGTTTCTATCATTCAGCCTGTGTAGCAGAAGGAACTGAGCTACTTCAGAGATTCAGTATATCATCCCCCTTTCACGAGGTACAGCACCTTCACTCATCTTTGGTTCGAAAAATTCTTATTTGGCTCTGATTATGCTTACTTTATTGTGGTTTAATTCTATACTGACCTTGATAATTCAAACTTCCAACTCTGTTCTAAATGCTTTCCTGTTAATTGACAATCTTGAGACCAGTGCTAAGGGCTTCAGACCACCAGAAACCTCAATAAGAGGGTCCTTGTGCATATGAGCCTCCATCTTCTCCAAAGTCTTGATGCCACTGGCAGTAACTACATGTTGTGAATTTGTGTCTGGATAAAATATTAAAGTCCCATGTTTCCTCTGTACAAATATCCCTGGGAACAGATGTTCATCTCCATAAGAGCTTACAGACAAACAACCAAGGACGTGTAACTGATAAAGTACTCTGAAATTACCCATAGGAAAAAAATTGTAATATTTTATAAAAAGGAGGAAGGCACTTGTATATGAAGGACTGAGGTCACTTTGTTCTGCTTTGTTGTGCATGCTATTGTAAACTAGTCATTTATGTGAAGTATTTGCTTTTGTGCAGTGCAGCATAAATGGATTTTTGCTGCACAGTGCAAAACTCTAGAAGATATTCAACAGCAAAAAAACAAAGCTGAAGGATACAGCAATGCTGAACTTAGAACTTTCAAAGTGAAAATGTCTGCCTATTTGCCTTTGTCTGAGAGACAGAAGTCTTATGTGTATCAGTTAATCATTAATTTTTCCATAATTGCAGGTTTCCATACCTGCACAAACACTATAGCTGGTTAAATAGTGATATCTGCCTTTGAGCTGCTAATGTGCATATGCAACTAGGGCATATATATGATCTATGTACAGTCATACATGGGCAGAACAGCTTGAAAATTCAGCTCCAAATATTGATTTCCTGAGTGTGTTAGGGGATTTTTGTATAGGGGAAATATTATAGTTCTCCTTTCCCTTCCTTTTGCCTCTCCCTTCAAGGTTAATGTTTTTGTTAAGACAAAAGAAACAGAAAACCTTGCTGAGTATCAGCCAAAGGAGATTGGTATCTACAAAGGACGTCTAGAGGGCATGAGATATTATGGTCTCCTTCGAGCTGTTGAAGTATTTTGGACCATTTCGACAAAAATAATTAGGAAAATAGTGTTGGCTTGCTGTTAGGAATGGATTTGCATGAGTTCCATCTGTGGACCTGAAACCCATTCTTTTGTGAAAAAATTAGATTGCTCCTTTGTGGCTGACAGGTATGAGCTCCTGAGTCTGAGTGCCACCTGCTTACAGGGCTTTGTTAAGTGAAAGTTGCCTTTCCCTTCCTTTCCTTAGATGTTTGAAAATCAATGTCAAAGCTTAGATTCAAAATAACCATAGTACAATCACACTGTAAGTCTGCATAGTACTTTCTCCATTTTATTGTTACCCTCAAACACACTTTGAAAATTGCTCAACTAACATGAGCTTTGGAGTGACTCCTTAATCAGAAACAGATTCACTCTAGATTGAATTTCTTCTTTAAAAACACATTAATAAGTCTGTGAATTTTCCAATATGAATGGAATAAAGACATGCATGAGGGAGCAAGGTCTGCCAAAAATATGCGTGAAGGTAGTTTATTATTATATGGGATGTTATTAGCATCTCAACCTTAAGCTCAGCCTACTTGTTTATTGCGCTTATGTTTCACACACTTGACTGCCCTTCAGTTTGAAACAGCATAATTTAAAATAAAAAATAAAACCAGCCCTTTAATTTAATCAAGAGCAGGGAACTGCCATTGCAATGTAAGTCATTGTCCCTCATTAACGTATCCTTTCACAGGAAAAATAGTATAGTGTTTCCATTTCTGTAATCTGAACAACAAACATGTTAATAGGTATCAATTACCAGCCAGTTTCAGTACTTAGAACCAGTAAGAAGGCCCATGCAAGGGTTTCACATCTGGTTTTAGTGAAATTATTCCTGTCTGTGGTATTTAAAATTTAAAGAACTCCTGTTATTGTGCAATTGGGAATCCTAGGGGAGTACAATGTTAATGAAATCCATAGTGCATGAGGACTTTATGATTGCATTTTCAAGGCATTCCTTCAAAAGGGACAACTGACGCCTGCCATGGCAGCAGTAATTGTGTTTTTACAGAGTAGATTTAATGTTTGCATTTAAGAAAGCAGTTACATTTACACTTATCTGAGAAAATAACAAGCAAAATCTTTATACTTAGGAGTCTTTTTGCATCTTATTTCTCAGTCCTTTGAGAAGGAGCCACGGGCCATTGTGCATGGCAAGACCCTCTGGCTCAGGGATGCCCCGAAGGGTTGTAGCCAGCAGCCCCAGCGCAGGAGCAGGGGGAGCTCCAGAGGAGCGCCCACAGGGAGAGGTGTGGTCAGCTAAAGACACTTGAAACCCATGTGTGTGGCTTTGAGGGGAGACTGATTGCCTTTTACCAGGGTCACTGGGAACCTCTGCTGCCATCAATCCTCATCATGGGGTGGGTTTTCAAACCCACAAGGAGCAACACCTTCTGGGAACTTTTACTGCAGGATCTGTATGTTTTCTATCAAAATGTTTCTTCTAATGCATATAACACAAATCTCTGTGCTCCCACCAAGCTGGATGGCAGTTTCTGGGTGGCACAATTTTTCTCTCATCCTGTAACAGTGAGTCAGACCTCCAGCTTGCCCAGAGACCAAAACGTGTTTGTTAATAACGTGAGATGTTCAGTTCACATTATGTCTGGGGTAGGACAAAACCATAAATCCATCTTTAAGAATCCTAGTATCAAATCAAAACTTTGCAGCCATAAACCAAAAAGCTCTAGTCTGCAACAAACACACTCTGCCAGTTCAAATTTGTTCTAAAAGGTTAACAGGGGGTTAACATAAGTAGACATTATGCACTGGATTGAGCATTATCTGTCATTCTGCAGCTGTCATAGGGCCATACATTAAGATGAACTCCTTATTGTGTGTTCTGGCTAATAGGACATAAATCTAGCTAATCCAGCCCAAATTTACACTGCTGGGTTTTTCAGCAGGACACAGACCTGGTACCACGTGTAAACCTCCAGACTCAGGGGTTGGCACAGGGAGCACTGGCTTGCTCTGCTCCCTCTGGCCTCTGCCTGCCAGTCTCTTATCTCTTTGCCCACCCATCCCTTTGGCACCTACAGCCCCTGCAGTAATTTAAGACCTCTAGACCAGTCAGGCCTAGGAATGGTTGCAAAATTCTCCCTCTGCATCATGCAGCATTCAGGAGTCTGGAGAAAGGCCAGAGAGGTAACAATAGTTCTCCTCAAAAAACAACCTGGGAGATCCCCCTTGCCTTCACTGATTGAAATATCAGTTGTTTATTTAACACTAACTCTGCTGTGCAAGGAAAATATACTCCCATTGATTTAAAGCATTTCTTTGTATACACTACTTCACCAGAATTGAGAGGGAACTCAGAGATGGAATTTGCCTTCCACATTTGTCTTCATTCCTTTAGTTTTGAACCTACATTCTTCATTATTTGCTCCTTTGTAAGCGAAACCCAGGAGCATACATCACTGATGTGAACTGGTATATAGATTAATACTGATTTATTTCCATATCACTCCTGAAAATAATTGCAGTTCATCATTTGGTGTCTCGACCTTTCATCTGTGTCACAGCTGATTTCCTTATCAGATATTCACTTAAAAAACATAGTCAGTATTTATATTTGCTGCTGCACAGCACATTTGTTTCATTAAGAGGTTTATTCTTACATCAGGCAGCTCTTTAGGCTGACTTTACCCAGCAAGCTTATCTAAATATTGCACATAAAAACTCATGGATGTGCTAGTCAATAATACCTGTTATTTTTATTATTATTTCTGTTTCTTTTGGAGTTTGGTACAGAAGAGAAGTGCAGCATAATGTAGCATAGAATAACATGAAAAATAGGAAATCTCAGCCTCCCAGTTCTCCTGGCCTTTGAAGGACTGCCTGAGAGCTGGAGTTCAAGGCTTTGTGATGGGGCTTGCCCATCATTAGGGAGCACACTGACATTAAAGCACAAAAACTGTCAGTCCTTTGTCTTCTCTACCACTTTAGATTACAAGTCATGAATTTGGTTCGTGTCATTTTAGAGTTCATAACTGCACTCCAGAAATCACAAAAAGCAGAGTTAGCTTTGTGTGGAAAAGTGTTACAGTTATCTTAGCGGTCTTAACATGCTTTGCACATGGGCAAAGAATGACAAAAGAATATTCCTTTCTGGAAATCACAGCCAGCACAGACTGTGACACAGCGCAGAACCGGGGTTAATTGACCCAGCAGGATACATTCATACCTTTATTTACTGTGACATGGGAATAAATGGTAGAGTTTCACAAAGGCAAGTACTGAAATTAGACTAGAGGGAGAGGGAGAAATAAAAGGGCCCTACAAAGTATGAAGGTTTTTTGATTATTCAAAGTGCTTTAAGAGCTATTTTAGTACCAGAAAGTTCCCAGCCATAGATTTATCACTCTGGGGAGGCTGAAGAGATGCTCAGAGAACTGTGCAAAACCATTGGCAGCCTTATTGCTCCAGAAGTGCAGGTGCAAAATGCAGTTTAGAAGAAAATCCTCTCTACCTCCCTCTGACATGTTTCAACATCAGGCCTAATACAGAGGGGAGTCCTGTGTGGCTTCAAGCAATCCTGAGTGCAGCATATGGAGGAGCAGCAGAAGCAGAGCCCCTCCGAGCCTGCACTGCCAGCCTAATCATTATAATAGTTTCAGTTTTTTCAGGGGATCCATTATGCAGAGATCTGAGTAGTTTGTATGTAGCTCTGTAATTACCTATGCATCCACTTCCCAGTCCAGCCCTACATCCCCTCAATGGCTGCAAGACAGATGGTCCTTTAGAGCCGGGATAGCAAATTAAAAATGTGTCCACCAAAAGCACTGATTCAGCAACTACTAAAATAATTTTGTAAATTTATCTCACTTTCACTAGTTGGTTCTAGGAAGCAAAGAAATTAAAATCTTTAAATCAAAACTAAAACTAGTTTTAAACTAACCACCCCAGGCTTGTTTTGTTTTTGTGGGTTTTTTTAAAACCACATCTTGTTCTTCTTTATTTCACAGAATTAAATCCACATATTCTGTACGAAGTGGTTCTTCTCTCTCTTTTGTTTTTGTTTTTATTTTTTCCATTCACCAAGGTTCACCTGTTTGGCTTGACTCAAAATATTTGTTAGAATTTGCTGGGTTTTAAGCTGCCATCATGCCAAGAAATCAGTTGTTTGTGCCATTCTGTTGGGTAGGGGAGCTCTCTCCCAGATGGTTTGCAGACCCTGTGGGGGCTGAGGCAGCCTTGCCCACCCGGTACCAAGTAACACACCTTACACAACACCACAGCCAGGACCTTCTGCAGATTTGAAGGAAGTTATCTCAGAGGGAGATTTTTCTGAGTCTGGCAGAAATAAATTAATCTACGAGACTAGGCAGGTGTCAGCCTGAGGGTGAGGTAAAGCTCAAGGCTAGAAGTTAAGTGACTAAGGGCAGTGGCTAGAAACAGAGCCTTGGGTAGGAACGCACAGCTGAGGTGTGTTATAATAAGCAGAGTTATTACTGAGCTAAAGGTCTCTGTTCTCACGGGGCCGACCCTGGGCTGGAGATGAGAGGTGTGCTGCTGAGTGCTTTGCAGAGACGATTATGCATTTTTATTCACTCTTTCCACACCTGCACAGTAGTATGAAGCTGTAGAGTTCATGAGTCCTATGGGCCCTTCCCCAGCCCAGCATCCATGCTCCAGATTTTCTGTTGCTGAGCTATTATTTACCTCCCCTGTCCTTGTGTCATCCTGCTTTTCTGTCCCAGTTCAATTCTGTTCTGCCCATTAGGTGACATTTTCACAGCAGTAGCAAAATAGATAGAGTGGAAGGATAAATGAGATTTCTTCCAAGTGGTAAATACCTGCCCTTCAGAAAGCAATTTGTCTTCTTCCCTCCACGGAAAAAAGAAAAAAAAAAGTATTTTTCAAGAAGGAAACACTTATTTCATTTTGTCTTTGCCTCTAATGTTTTCATTTAAGGTTTCAAAAAAGTCTTTAAAAAGGCACCAGAATAACCTCCAAAGCTGACTGGTAAACAAAAGCTGCTAGCAGAGAAAATACCAAAGTTGACCAAACATTAAGCTGGGATACAGTTCTTCTGTTTCCAGGCACAACTGGCGTCTCATCAGGGAAGTACTATTTACACATAACTTCACCAACCAGCTGTACCTATGTAGTCTGGTCTTTCTCTTCATTGCAGCATTCTGTGTTGAACACTTCAGGCTAAATTCATTTCTGGTGTTGATCCCCTTGAAGATGATGAAAGGATCAATCTGTCGTATCACATATCAAATCAGGGCATATTTTAACTGGTTGTGTTTAGGTTACAGATTATTGTACTAAAGACTAACGTGGCTTTCAGCAGTAGCAGACACAGGAGCAGGTTCTTCTCCAATGCACATACTTCAGGCTATGGACTGAATGGTTAACAGAGCACAGGAAAATTTTTAAATGTTCTTATCAGGCCTGAAAAATTACCTGTCCATAGTAGGGTTCCCTCCTTTCATGACATGCTTAACTAAGAAAATACGTTCTGTGTTTATTTTTAAAAGCCACAACACTTAAAAATCAATAGCTTTTCTCTTTACATAACTGCAGATAGAGTAACTTTCAGATAGGTGGAGTGGGGGTACAAAAACCAGGCACCCTTACCTGGCCAAAGAAACCCTGGAAATAAAATCCTCCTGCCTGAATTTTGAGCATGCTTTGCTGAGAGAAGGACAGAGCTGGGGTCAGCCGATCTCCCTGGTTTGCTTCAGCACTTAGGGGAAGTTGTCTTGGTAGTCAGTGACCTGTGCCACCCCTTCTGCTATCCCACTTCTTTCTCCAGCACAGGACAAGAGCACCACTCTCAGCAGTGGGTCTTCCAAATCACAGCCTCAGAAGTATATAATCTACATGTGTTCATTTCCTCAGAGCTGTGAGGGACATACCAGAAAAAGTAAAATAACCTTTGCATGTGCATTCTGTCTCTCATTTTTCACCATACATTTACAGCACCCTCACCACACTGTCTAACTGTAGCTACCTGACATTTTTCTAGGAAGGTAGCAAAAACTCATATTTTAAAAAAGCATTGACTTGCTTGGCGACCCAGCAGTAAATTAAAATCATCATATACAATGTGTTTGAAATAGAAAATCGAATTTTGGTACAACAAAACTGACAGTTCCATTTAACAGAGAATAAATGAATGCAGACTCCTGTGTATGAATGACTGATTTAAAGAGACTGTGCCGATTTTCCAAGATGAGAAAGCTAATCAAAAGAAAATACATGTATTTCCATGTGACACAGGTTGTACGCCTATTCCAGTGAAATTAGGCTTAAAAAGTGTTATATCACAGACACTGGCACTTTTTCCTCATTTTGCTGTGATTTTTTATAGAAAACCCAAAGCCTGAACTCTCAAAAATATCTGAGTGTAGTAAATTTCAGTTATTTCAGTGGAACTGGTGCTGAACATAGTGATTGCACAGTCAGAGCTATCTATGCCATCAAGGTGTGCTGTCTGAGACAGGAGAGGTTTAATTTTGCACAGTATATCTATCATCCCTTGCTTAGCAGCTTCCTACTATTAGCATAGGTATGCTGTGAAACAGGAAGGAGAAGTTATTACTCTGTGTGTAGTATTGTACTTATACTCAAAATACCTGGATTATAAATCAAGCCCTTCTGCCTGCACCCTCTGATTTAGATAGGACAGCAGCTGGCACAAAAAACCAAAAGAACTTAATAGGCAAAATTCAGTTTTTTCCACCCAAAGTCTGGTTATTCCCATGTGAAGAAGTCTGAGAGAGAAGCTTTGGATTACTTGTTTCCCATTTGTGCATTAGTTGCTCAGTACACTTAGGGGAAAGAAAGTCCTACAATTATGTCCTTCTCTTACAAAAGAGTGGTTCTGCAAGTATTGCTATAGAGTTTCCCTTTTCTATAGTTTCTAACACAAACCAGGGAAGGTCACATTCAAACTGTACTAAATAGTTGTCTTCATTCCAGATCAGAGGATTAAGCTTAGGTTTAAAATTAAATGTAAATTACAAATAAGTATTCAGAAAACGTTAATTAAAAGTATTACGTTCCTGACTCATTTATTGCTCAGCAAGGGTTCCTAAGTATCTTAGCTGGAGAAAAGGGGCCATTCACATTCCTCCTTTTTTTTGACCAAGTCATTGTACATGTCTTAGGTTATCCATTTGCAAGTTAATGTAGTGCTGAAGCAAAGGTTTTCATTTTAAAGAAGTAATATTTCACAGCAAGATATGTTCCTGCAAGATGTAAAACAATCTTTTTCTAAAGCGCTGGGAGTTAATCAGCCTTTCTCTCCATTGCTACAGAGAGGATTTGAATGGCATAAGATGCTGATTGCTTAGATCCCAGAGTCTATAGAAAACCCAATACGATTACATTTTCCTCCCTTTGTTATCAGAGTTTATTGTATCTTGGTGTTCAGGTTTTAAATAGTGTTCAAGTAAGAAAAATAAATTAGGAAAAAGGTATTTTCTGAGTCTTCTGAATAACGATGCATTGCATCAAAGCCCCGCATGAATGCGTGAGATGGAGCTTGCAAATGAGTAGCGGGGGGATCGTTCCCTGTCCCCGCGTGTGCCCGGGATGCGTTTCACCCTGGCAGCCACATCCCGGGGAGCAGTGCCCTGCCCTGGCCTGAGAGCCAGCTCCTGCGAGGACTCACAGCCCCAGGGTCACACAGGGCTCCTGTGCCGGCGGCACAGCCCCTCCCGGCCCCCTCGCAGCATTTCTCTTTCACATTTGATCTTTATAGTTTCCATACTGCAGCGATTTGGTTTGCTGAATTCTGGAAATGTCTCCAGTTAAAATGCTAGTGTATTAACCTGCTGTACTGAGTCTCTTTTGTTTCTCTTTACCAGAGTGCTGCTTGCCAATTTTTATGACTACAGCAGATTTTACTATTCAAACAGAACCAGATGGAACACCAGTTCAAAGAACATGTCAGAATTAAATATTTCTTTTTTAATTAGTTGCTTCTGATTTATGCAAAAAAAAATTAACATAAGAGTGGGAGAATGTGCCATGAATCCAGATGCAACACAGCCCACACAAGCATTATCTTTTCTCTGTCAGAGACACAGAAGCTTTTTCTTTTATTCTTTTCTTGTCTTTTCTTCTTTCCTTATTGTTTCTGGATTTCATTTTTCCTATGCTTTCTGCATCTTTTCCTTCTTGAACCAACCTCATAATGAAGACTGAGGCTCTCTTATGTTTATCAGTCATACATTTTCACCATTATCCTAAATTTTCTCCTATAGAAACTGGCTGATCTGCTTCTGAGAAAAGTTACTGTACTCAATCCTGTGACCCCAGCATCAGTAGCTCAACTTGATAGCATCTTTTCACTCTATTCTTTGTTTTCAGTTGGGGAATCTTTACACTTACGGTTTTTTCTTCAGCAGATAGGAAGTTGAGCAGAAGGTGAAGATTGTGAGGAATATATATTTCAACTGCTAAAGAAAGGTTCATATCCCTTTTGCTGCCAAGAATTCCTATGTCTTTGGCTTGAATGTTTGCTCATCTCTTCTTCCATGCTTCCTCATTTTTGCCAAGTCACATAAGCATCAGTTTAGTAAAACATGCTGACTGGGGACAGTTGTCAGGCACAGACTACAAGTTGAGTGTGTGATTAGCTGCTTTCCCTTTTGGGGCTTTCAGGATGTTGCTGTCAAGGTCAATGAGAAAGACTTCACTGACTCAAGAGAGATCTTAATAACAGCAATATTTTCTCCGCACTTTATGGAGCTACCGCAAGTATCACTGAGAGTTTTACACAAAGATTTGTGGTAGTTTACAGGCTTAACTATTTTCACTTAAATCCAGGATGAATATTTACAACATGTCATTAATCAAGGAGTTGTGCTCTTGTAATGACTACTCATTTCAAGAATGAAGACTTTTGGAAGTAATTTTCCAACCAAATTAATTAGACTATTTTCAGAATTTCTACTGGAGCCTGTCCCATTTTTACTTAGCATTGCAATCTAAGAAATTAAGGAATTAAGTCATAGTTGCATATACCTCATGAGAAAGCATGATTGGCCAAATCAACAGCACTGTTAAGAAAATAGATCAACTCCTGCCTAATTAAATGTTTGACAGAACAGTGAAGCATCACAACAGTTAATCTGACTCCGAGCACTGTATGCTATCTAGGGAAATGACACGGTTCTCTAAAAATATTTGCTTTGGTATTTTGTGTCAAGTGATGGATTGTACAGCTTTTCAAGCCACAAGAGATGCCCACAACAAAAAGCTTCCTGTTGTTAATCAAACTCCAGCACTCAGTGCTTTATTTTCTCAGGCTGTTGAACAGACCTACAGTAGGAGTGTTAAAAGCTGGCAAAACTGCTCCCTTGCTACAGCTCCCTCAATGACTGTATTTTATTTAACAAGGCAGATTTTCATTCTGAAGATAAGGTCTTCCATACTGCAGCCTAGTTATGTATGACGACAGGAAGCAACAATATTAATTTCAAGCCGTGTCGTTCTTTATCCAGCAGTTTGCTCAGATTTGCTACGTGATGCATTGTGCAGAGCTAAATGTTATTTTTTTCCTTCTCCTTAACTGGTCTCAAATAAAATGCATATGCCATCCCTTGCATAGCTTTGTCTTAAAAATCTGTCACCCACCTGCATTTTTTGGAGACAGTAATACAGCAATAAGAATATTTCTTCTGGATGCTAGGAGATATTGCAGAATAAATAGAGAGGAAGTAATTCATATGTAGAAACAGCAAGTGCCTTGCAATATGCTACTGTAGGAAAGAAATTGATTTTAGAAATAGGAACAAGTGGGCCTTTTTTGAAAAAAAAATGAACATTTCTCTCCCGGAGAAAAAAAATAGACACTCAAGATGCTCCTCATTTTTTGTAAGCGAGGGGCCCATTCCTATAGGCAAGTCTCCTCCCAGACTTGCACTTTCAAATAAAGATCTTCAAATTGTAGCACAGGCAACTATCAAAGGCTGTGTTTGTGGATAAGGCCCTTAGGCATCATTTTCCAAGAGAGATATGCTTCTTAATCTGAATGAAAATGAAAATTTGAAAAAAAAAAAGAACTTGAAACAAGCTGCTGTTCGTCAAAGCTGAAACTCTGGTCATAGAAATAAAATGTGAAGATTTCAGGTTTGGAGACAGCTGCCTATCTCAGATCACAGCCATAAGGCTTGCAATAACTTACAAAATCGCTTGCATTTTCTAAAATAAATACCAGATGTTTGTTTATCATATGTGCAGAACGTTAAATGTCAAATAATTGCAGGGAAATGCATTTGATGTTCATCTTCAAAAGTACTGTATTTCAACACCACATCTCTTCACAGTCACTCTAACATGAAACACAAGTTCTTGAAACAAAAAGGACCAAGAAGGCCAAAAAAAAAGCTAGTTATTAAAGACTTAAATTATAATCATAGTTGGAGTAGCCTGCATCTGAGAAAAATGGGTTACCTCTGGTCATGTTAACACTTGGAGACTTCTTTGGAGAGGACATACTGTGTTGACTGGAACTTATGCAGAGAGGTGGACTCTATAGACATAAGCCTTCAAGATGCAAAAGAATTCCTATGTGGTGACAGCTGTTCCAGAGCCATTACCCTCTGCATTGATTCCTCTGGGAAAAACAGAGAGAAGCTGTGTCTTATCACAGCTACACTTTGGTACCGTCAGGTTCCAGTTGTTACCAGCAACTGATATGGTTGAACTTCAATTCTGAACAGCCCCAGTGACATTTAGAATCCGTGTTTTATGGACAACTTTTTGCATTTTATAGAAAGCAAAGTTTAAAAAAACATTGGAACAAAAACAAAATGCATCACAAAGTGATTAATTAGGGGGAGCTTAACAGCCCATTAAAATGTGTCATGTAGTTTCCAAGGTATTCTTCTACATAATTCATTTCTATCACCTTACTTAGAGAAGATTGCTACATTTAGAGCTTAATTTGCAAACATACTTAGGCACCACAGAGGGGTGCACAGTGTTGCAATTCTGTTTGCATGCACCTGGAGAGGAGCAGTTCCCCTCCGGACACCATTGCAAAGAACTGTCAAAGGGAAGTAAATGCCTTAAACCCTACCTCTCTCCTGGACCTTTTCCCTGATGCAGACTTAGTACTGAAAATTCCAAGAGACACTTCTGCTTCTCTGTTGTTTAATCTTACCTTTCTTGTTTGCACTGCCTCTTCCTCACAAAACACCAATGGAGAAATGTTATTCTTCTTTCCTCTATCAGCTTGTGAGCAAACAGCACCTGGCACGCAGCAGGTCTGAGGTCACAGCTTGCTTTTGCAAGGGGTTTAAAGCTATGCTGAACACTTGAGCTGTCAGACTCCAGGCACTCCAAGAGAGGACTACTGTTGACGTAGTTCCAGTTTTCAAGAGCACATAAAGATTTGCTGACCTGGAGAGAGAGCAGATCTGTGTGAAGAGATGTGTTCCCTAACAAAGAAAGCCCTCCTTCCTCCAGTAATGTCTTTCTCAGTTACTGGATCCAGGTGTGCTGATGAGGTTGCCTTTCCTTCCTTAATTATAGGCAATAAATCAGAAGTCCTCTCAGAGTCTCCCTCTCTCCCAGTGAAAGAGTTCTGCCAGGTTTTAGGCATGAAAGTACATGTCTATATCTGTTTTGTGTTTGGGACTTAATCCTGGGCAGTAAGATGGATGCTGTAGGATATTCAGTGCCTGGAGTTAAGAAGGTGTATTGAATCCC
>VYZR01033027.1:8530-22983 GCA_013400675.1 Oxylabes madagascariensis
GCTGAATTAGTTTACTCACAATATCAAAGGCGTCAAAGAAGCAGGAATTAATTATTCTGGAGGCCAAACATACAGAACTATACATAGATTTTATCAAGGTGCTATCCTGCAGGATAAAAGCTACTTTATACATCTCCCATAGGCATACAGTGAGACAGTATATGTATATACAGAAATCTCTCCTGATTTCCAACCCTTATTTTCAAGTCTTTTCCTAATATAAAATTCCCATGATGAAATAAAGGACCCAATATAATACAGTCTAGCTATCATTTCCTACACTCTGGTGGGCCATTTGATGCCTTCTGTGTTCCAGTCCTCTATTCTACAGTCCATGACAAAGATCCTGACTTCTGGTGAAATAAATCAGCAGCCTTTTGGTCAGAGATGAGGAGTCTGAGGGCTGAGAACCCTTATATTACTGCTCTGGTACATTTACAATTTTGACAGACGTCAAAAGGACAGAAGAAAGATGAATGTTTTGAATTCTACAAGCTCCATCCTTTAGTCATAAAAATGCCTTTATGTATGACTGCTATCAGGGAGAAGTCAACTCTACTGTGGCCTTGCAGGAAGAGGAGAACTACTGTGCCTTGGGATGCTTTTATGAATTTTACATTCTAGACACTGCAAAGCTTCTCTGCAAGCTCCCACAGCACCAGCACATAGATATGTCCACAGGAGAAACCCTTAAAATCAGCAGGATGAGAACAGCAGACATCGCTCTGACTTTCAGATGCGGTTTTCGTTAGTTACTGGTCAGATTCAGTAATGAAGTTTGGGCAACATTTAGCTCCATGCACAGCTAAAATAATTTGGTAACAGCAAAATGGTTCTGGAAAGAACAGCTTTATCCTTCTGAAGATTTTTCATGGTATTTATCATCTGGAATAGGATATCCTTATGTGTTTGTGCATATATGCATATATTAAGCAAATTTTTCCTTATTGTTTTTTGGCTCACAAAAACAGGAAAGCAGTATTCTGCTTATTATGGAATCTGAATATGACCTACACTCAGAGATCTCACCTGGGCTCTGGCCTTATTTTTGCATTTTCACTTGGAACACCTTGATCCAAATAGAAGAAATACACATTACAGAAGGCTGAATAGCCATAGAACCATGTGATGCAAACAAAGCTCTTCAGAAACAGTTATTTGTGATTTTTTGTCATGACAGTACAAGCCTTATTGTAAGACTCCATTTAAATTCCTGTCTGCAGTGCAGGACTAAGGAGGTGGCTCACTATTATCCAAACATTAAGCAGAGTCAGCTGCCCTAAAGCAAAATAGATCAAGTACATAACAATGATTATATATTTTCCTATTCAGACATCTGTTACTTCTTGGTTGTAGCTCTCCTCCATGCAGTTGTAGAAGACAACATGAACAATACAGTTGTGTATTGCACAGCACAACTCATCTTCAGTATCACTGCACTATTTGTGAAAGATGCTTTGGGAGTTACAAAAGGCTAAGGCAAGAAAAACCTGAGGAACTCTCCAGGTCAAAGACTCGTCACAGGTTATGTGCTACAAGAAACGTTTCTCATGCTCCAACAGCAACGTGAGAAGATCTCACCAGCATCACCAAACCAAAGAGATACTCTGATTCAACCTCCTGAATGAATCAGGAATCAGGACAATTTGTACTTACTCTTTTTAAACACACAATGTTTCGATACCAGATTGTTCTCAAACTGCTGAAGCCGTCAACCCACAGAGAAAGTATAATTAAGTTCTATAAGAATTATTTTGGTTAAAGTTTGGGGATGGAGGGCTGTTTCTTAATTTACCTAATTCAGAGAAATTGAAAATGTCTTCCACAGTACTGAATCCTGACATTTCTTAAACAGAACAGAGCAGAATCTTTTCTTTCTTTTTTACTAGTTGAAGCTGTTAGCAGAAACACAATACCAAATAACTATGATCACTGACCACTTTAACAATTACCCTCCTCTGAAAATAAAGACAACCTTACAGCATGTCCTCTAGATTCTACAGCAATTACCATGGTGCTGCATAACTGCTTTAAAAAGCCCTTGTTAAAAGCATTTTTTACCTTAAACACTGTCTGAAGGCCACCCAGCAGTCACATGGTAACAGTCTACAAGTCTCAGGGTGTGTCCTCGAGATCAGTCTTCTGACAGCAGAGACACTCAACTAGCAAACTAATACGTCCCTCTTGCCCACAGCTGTGGCCTCATTAGTGAGAAAACCCCCTGCATTAACAACCCAAAAGCAACGATTTGGCATAAAGATGGCAGCGAAGGCCTAGGGTAACCCTGACATGAGCAATGTTGAGTTTGGTAGGAGATCTAAACAGAATTCCCCCGAGTTATTTTCCACATAAAGACAGAGCTGTATCACACACTTCACTGCTTTTACACTGAGTGCCACACCCAGGCCTGCAGCACAGCCAAAGGCTTCACTCAGCACAGAGGCTCCACTCTGAGAGAGCTGCTGAGTTGGTTCATCGACTTGTCTGTCAGTGGATGCTCAGCATCACACACCTGCAGTTATTTTTAGTTCACAAAATTTGTCCATTCACAAAATCAGTCCATCCACACCGTCAAAAGCCAGGGAAAATTTAAATATTGGCTAAGCAGAGGCAGTATTACCCACTGATGGACTAAAAGGGAGCTCATGAGTCACCCAGATCCGAGTAAATCAAATGTTCCCAATGCCATTGTTGCAGTGACGTGTTGTTCATAGTATTTGCAAAGCACACAGATAAATATTCTCGAGAGACTGGAAGAAGAATGGGCATAAAGAAACAAAAGACTTGCTATTTTGGAAAGCCAAAACAGATGCCTGGAGGTTGGTACAGCCAAGCAAAGCTTGGCCTCAGTATTAGATCACCATGGCTCTATGGGTATTAATTAAGAAGGCATTTTGAGTAAAATCTGTATGTGGCTTGATAGAATTTTAATCAAATATGAACTATTATATGCAACTTAAAAGATACGGCTTTGGAATGAATATTAGAATTCTATTTGATACTGAAAGAGGCCGTTATAAAAATAAAACTTCACAGAAGAGTGACAAAAATAAAGAGAAAATATTTTAGAACAAAGAGAAACAAAAAGGCTGACTGAACACAACGGCTGCAATTCAGTACAAATACCACATGTTCAGCATTTCTCCCCTTCCCCTCAGCTTGGGAGGTAAAGCAGATGTGGTAACTGCATGTGCATGCACAGCACACTGCACTGGAGGCTGAGCTGCTCAGTGCTTGGCTCACTGGCATTCTGTAGCATCTGCTTTGTGGATTCAAAAGCGGAAAAACCTTCTGATGAATTCTGCCTTTTCCTAATGTTGCCTTCCCTGTTCCATGGGCTCCTGACAACTGTAAGAGACAGCAAAATGCATCCTTCCCTCTTCTTTGAGGAAATAAGTCTTTCAACATCTATGATTACAAAAAAAGAAAAAAGAACAACATTATTTTATTTTAAATACCAGCAAAAAAAGAGTATAAACCAGAAATCAATATTATTAATTATATATAATAAATTCTGCAGAAAATGTGAAATGTGTCAGAGTTGCTCAATGGTCTATTATCTATGATAGTCCAGCAGCTCCCAGTACAGCAGGTGTTAGGATGTTGTCAAATATTGCAATTTTTGCAGAAGTGGGAGGGGAAAAGAGGGCTCCATGTTACTAAGGGATAGGGCAGTGTCTAGTTCTAAATATAGTACAGGCAGTAGAGATTTGGCAAAAAAGAAGAGCATAGGTCTGCAAGAAACTATTGCTTCAGGTTGCCAAGGCTGCTGGTTTCTCCATGAACTGCTTCCGTCAGAGCTGGGTGCCATTGGTCTGGCTGTGTCCCTCCCACAGCAGGAAAAACACGAGTGAAATGTGCAACAGTTTCCTGAAATTCTATCTGGTGTGCCACCAAACTGAAGTAATCCCTGAGATATCACCAACCACTTGTGGTGCAGTCAGCCACTGCTTTCAAATATCTAGGGGGGAGTGAAGCAAATGAAGATTTAGGAAAAGAACCCCAAAGTTCTGGAGTACAGCAAAACCTAAAACAGTTCCCCCATCAGAGCCTCCTAGTCCTTTCCCTTCCATCTCCAGATTTACCTTGGCTTGTTTGCCTAACTTTTGTTTAGTTTTAAATCATAAGGGTTTCAGGTCTTAAAAGAATGTCCTCAAAGGCTGAAAGAAGCATTTTAAGGATTATTTCCTCATATGGCTGTTACCAACCAGTATCAGTAACAGTCTAGTGATCACCAAAACATTCTGAGAGGCCAGAAAATGTTATTTTTATGTTTTCCTTAAACTCCTAATTGAACTGTCATGTGAAAATGAATACAGTTTTCAAAATGATGTGATAGTATCATGTTTCCAGTGTGTTAATAACTAAAAGTTATTCTATTTGTTACTGAAAACACAGGAAGTGGTTCAATTCTAATCACTCAGTAACTTTGCTTAGAGAGGTAAATTGTATTTATTCATCTATTTTCTACAATTAATATAGACATTTATGGCAGCTAAGCACAACCAAAACTCCACGAATGGTAATTTCCATGAGTCCTTTTAGCAGCTTAGGGCTACTGTAGAAAGACGAAGAAAAAAATCCTTAATTTTCAAAGTTTGGGCCCAAATTTCTGACTTAGGTGAAGGCTAAGCAGCCACTCCTCAGACCCTACAAAATCTTTTTAAAGGAAAGGCTTTCAGAGAGGTATTTCAATAAAGCCTCTCCTGGGATTCAGTTCTTGGAGGTAGTTTCTGAAAAGATCAAACTTTAAGAGCCTTCACTACAACATCCAGATGAGATGTTGTGATGCAATATTAACTTATTCCTTCAGTTCTTCTGCCATCTTGAGAAGGTTTACTGAGATTGAAACAGTCAAAGGCTATGCAAAAATATAACATTAAAACAGTATGAGTATTCGTTAGCAGGAGTGTGAAAAAGGACACTTGGAGATGTCCTCTCACATCAGAGAAGCCAAGTGTCAGTCACAGTGGTGGATGACTGGGAGATGGCCACAATCAACCCACTCTTTGCACCAGACAAAGTACACTTTAAATAATAATACATTAAATATTAGACCAGATAAATTACAATGGTAAGTCCACAGTATTGGACAGCATTAACTCAGGAGCCCTGAGGGAATTCCCGTGTGGAACTGCAGAGCTGCTGGCCGAGGTGCTGAGGGGGTCTGGTTGCACAGTGCTGAATCTGAGCCGGGCTGTGATACCCAAACTCACCCTCCCCAAATATGAGGGTGAGGTCCTTTGATGGTAAAGCTCTACCCCTAGCCATGCTGCTGGCACTTGCAGCTTCCTGACATAAAATCTTTCATGAAAGGATCAGCATTAGGATGAGGAGAAAACACTGCTGTGTTAACCTGCTGGAGTCTATGAAGGGTCAATAGGCAGATGGATAAAGGAACCCAGCAGACAGATGTCTCAAAAAGCCTTTGGACAAAGCCCTGCACTGAAAGTTAGGTTAAAAAGGTTTTGCTACAAATTTAAGGCTGCTTAAAAGCATAAGGAGCAAAGTTCAAGGCTTAAGTGGTCTCTTTTCAGAGTAAAGAAAAGTCACTGAGACTGATTTTTATTCATATCTTCATCTATGACCTGGTGAAGAAGGAAATCTGAGTTTTTATTGATCCTAAGCCCCTACAAGCTATCAAATACTGAGGGCAAGGAATGCTACAGGACTCACAGAAAACTAAGTGAATAGGCAAAAGCGATGTACATGAGTTTCAGTGTACATAATGTAACCAAGCCTGCATAGCAATAAACTCACAACAGGCAGTTCTGAACTCAAGAAAAGTTTTAGAGTCTTCAGTGACAGCTCACTGAAATTACGGAATCAATGTGAACTGGCAGACAAAGACATCAACACATTGGCCACCAACAGAATGGGTTTTGAGAGTGAGACTGGAGGCAACATTTGGCCACCCTGTAGAACCTTGCCACACCCACACCTTGGGCATGCAGCTCCAGATTGTGCACCTCCAAGATCAACCCTGTGGAGGTAAAAACAGTATGGATGAGATGCAACCAAAACAATCAGCGTGACACAGCATCTGCCTCAATGGTAATCCAAAAGCTGTTCAGTTTGGAAAGGTGAAAGCTGAGAACAGATGCACCAAATGCTCACATCATTTAAACACTGCATAAACTGAACCTGCAATTGCTGTTCACCAAATCTCAGAATCCTAATACTAGAGGGCACTCAGGAAAAGTAGTAGGGAAGACTACAAAACAGCAGGTAGTGACTGCTGCCACCAGGGCTGCAGAAGCAGACGGTATAAGCAAGCCCAGAGGGGGATTTGACAAAATCAAGGATAATAACAAGTCCGTAAGAAACCTAGTGGAAGCCCCATGCAGAGGTGTACTAAAATCCTGGCACGGCCAGCATGGATGCTGTGGAGAATCGGGCACAGAAAGCAGCCGGGCTGGCTGAGCGCAGCTCTCCCTGCCGCTGCTGGAGATCCAGCCAGAGCCAGCCAGATCCCTGCACTATCCCGGGAGAGCACCAGGCTCATTATCTGCCCCTTCCAAGCGGAAAGTTACGCACTGCCTTATCTTACATGGAAAAGTAGCTCAAGTCACTGGGAACTTTATGGCACGCAGCATCTTGCGCGCTCAGGCCCCGAGACAGCCGCTCCCCTCACGCCCAAAGCGCGGGAGACGCTCCGGCTGCTCCGCCAGAGGCACCGAGCGGTTCCCAGCGCCTCCTCACCAAGACCACGAGTTACTTCCTTCAGAAACTACCCTGGCACGAGCAAGAATCTCTCTGGGCTGAAGATGCAGCTCTACCGCTACTCTCGGCGGGATAAAGGCAGCCAGAAAGTGCCCGGCTACAAGTACCTCACAAACACACACCCGAGCCGAGCTCCGGCCCGGAGCCCCTACCCCGGGCAGACACCGCCGCTGCCCTACCTGAGCCACCACATGTAGCTGTGCTCGTAGGGGAAGAAGCTGTGGGGGTCATCGCAGCAGTACTTGACGTCCTGGAAGCCGCAGCAGAAGACGGCGCGGGCGTCGCCGCCCGCCCGCGGGCAGCTGAACCCGCTCACCAGCACCTTGTCGGCGTTGAGGTAACTGCTGCACTCGGCGCTCATGGCGCGGCCGCCCGCCCGCTGCCCGCCCGGTGCCTCGGCTCGGCGGCACCCGGGCGGGAGGCGAGGCGAGGAGAGGAGAGGNGAAGGCTGAGGCACGGCTGTCCCTCAGCGCTGGGTCCCGTGTCGAGGAGAGCTTCCAGGGATCCGTCCTTATCCATAACCCGGGTGGGGTCTCAGGACAGGCAAAACAGGGAGGGCATGGGGAGGGATCACCCTTCTGTAGGACTCCGGCCCCCTTGGCTTGATGAGGGTGGGGGAAAAGCTCCAGCTCAAAACCAGGCTCAACACTTAAGGATGCACTGCACAAGGTGAGAGGATGAATGACAGTGATGTGGCTGGTGCAAAGACTCTGGAAAAGGAGAGTTCAGGAGAAATCAATGAGTTTTGAATATCAACGAAGAAAAAGGCTAGAAGACGACGAGATTGTGTGAGAGTTCATCACTTGAGTTGTTCTGATGAAATCAGATATAAACAGATCAATTTATTTTCATGATAAAATTGAGGATTGACTTATTTGAAATGTATACAGGAAAATGATCTACCAAAGACCAGAAGGCAGCCTTTTCACCTCAGTTATGTCAATAGTGTCGGTGCATGTTACGATTTATTTGTGTGTCTTGTGTTATTTTAGATTAAGAGACCAACCTCCTGGTCATTTGATTCACAAAGACATGGACACGGTGTTTCTGTGATTGAGGAAAGTCTCTAATGAGGGAAGGATGGGTGAATCTCAAAAGCCATCAGTTGTTTTCTCAGACTGTGTATGAATCTGTCAGCTAAACAACATGGTGTGGTTGAAACTAAGAAGTGCAGAGGTAAATGTCATGGGTTTGGAGACTGATTCAAGACTTTGTGAAGTTGCCAATCCTGTGTTCACAACAGACCTAAGTAAGTCTTACAACTTCCCAGGATGGAGAGATGTCCAATTCCAGTGTTACAGCTATTGATCTCTTGAAATGTCTTTATGTACCTTGTTCAGTTTCTAATAACTATTTTCTTCCAAGATGTGAATTGCCATCCTTGTGTTTCTCTCTGATTCTCTTTACTGGTCTGGGATTGCTTTTTTCTTCATCTTATACTTTCTTGATCTGTTTCCACCGAGGTTTTGTTCATACCAGAATTCAACAACCAGGGCAGAGAGTCATGAACCCAGGAGTCATTCAGTTCATGTTTTCCAGTGAGCATTCCCAAATCGAGTGGTCAAGAGACTTCTAGGAATATAGAACATTCTTAGTTATTTTTGTAGTTCACATTGATCCTTTACTTTTGGAGACTTTTCTCTCGTTAGTCAGAACTCAGACAACTCTTTTCCTCTCAGAATTATTACTGCAGTGATGTGGAACAAATAAAATTACCCATCACAGTTTTATGCTCAGTCTTACACAAACTTTCACTCATTCTTAATGAGTATAAGGTAGACCTGCGTCAGAGTTGGAGTAAGGATGAATCCTTTGTCCAAACTTGAAGAAATTTGGTTTCAAAGAAAGCTGAAATGTTCCGAGGTGACAACATCTTTTTTCGTTTGTTTGTTTCATCAATCAGTGTATTCATTTATACCATGCAATCAATTTGTATTTGCCATGATTACTGGGTGACAATAATTAGCGTGCTTTCTTGTTCCAATTAGTTGGAAAGATTTATATGAAACATTCAAAATTACCTTTGAGCTATCTACCTCAGTGACTGAATTAACTATGTAATTGCTGGAGGACTGAAATAAAAAAACATTCTCTTTTGATGAGACACTGAGAAACAGGATTTGAAGGCTCTTCACTGACCAGTGGAACATGCGCATCACCTTTTATGTCAGAAGAAAACATCACATTCTTTTATCATTCCAGTTACACAGACCCCTACCAGTAAGGGCTGTGGTTTAGACCTCATAAAATATGTTGCAGTCCCTTTTCACTATTACCAATATCAATTTAAGTTACTACACTGATGACAAGACCAGTTCTCTCTGCTGAGTGAGGAGTGAGTTTCAACCTAACAATGAGGCCATCCAGCTTTCAGAAAAACACAGATCCAAGATCTTTGTAGGGCACTTGGAAATATGAGACAAATAACCTATGTATTCAGGGGCAGCTTTCAGAACTGTACCCAAAAGAGGATACTTCTACTGTCTGAGTGCTGAACTGTCATCCTTGTGAATAAGAGTCTTCATGAAGCTCTAGCTCTAATTCTGGTAAAATGTGCCAACTTTCTTAAATGCTTGCAACCCAGACTCTTCTGTGAATTTTTAACTGATTTACTGTTATTCACACTGGTTTCCAAGAGACTGCTATGGCTGTACTTAAAGCCTGTCTTCACAATACTTGGGGCCATGGAAGTGCAGTTTTCTCTTTCTTATAACTGCTTTCAAGCCTTCCAAATAAACTCATAAATGTAAATATATGTATGTTGTCTATGCAGCAATTAGAACAGCAGCGTTTTCTGTAACATTAAAAATGGTTGTGATCTTCATCTAAACTATGATTAATGTGAAAACTGTTCAGCCTCTTATTTACTTATCCTGACTCCACAAGATATTGGTCAGCAGAACTGGGCTGGTTTAATTTTCCAGCAAATTACAGGAGTTTTTTCTGGCTGATACAGTTTAGAGCAAAGGAGGCTTGAGAGAGAAGCTAAAACTTCTTGATTTAGCCATTCCATTTAGAGACAACACAAAGTGAGTTGTGCTTCTGCACTGACCACTACTTAAAGTTAAAAACAATTAACAGTTGTGGGACATGTTTCTACCAGCCAACCTTCCACAGAAAGTTAATTATGAATTATGATATAGGTATCTAGATCAGCATCAATCCTCAAAACTACATGGCAAGGTTTTCCTTAAGAGCATAACCTAATTATTAATTGGCAAAGAGCCACATAAATTACTTTCAAAAGTCATCTTGTGGCAAATTATGCAATTAAACGAAATTGTCATGCCAAGATGGTGTAATGAGCTCTGATTAAGAGTAAAAAGTTAAATTGACATCAGAGTTGGTGTAGATAACATATTTTATCATGTTACATGAGCAGCAGGCACTTCAGGAAGGCAGATGACAGCATAAGGTTCAAAACAGAAAGGGGCACAGACATTTTAAGTGACGTGTACTTGCAGTACAGTGAGATGCTGTCACTCAGAGGACTAAAAAAGAACTGTGTGTATTATTGAGGGACTGAAATCTATCAAGAGGATATGATATATCTTGGGTTCTGCTCTCAATTCAACCACCTGTAAGCAAATTGCTTTCCCAGATTGTGCTTCAGACTGTAAGTCTGTAGATTTGTGATAGTGGTGGAGCAGTCTGACACTTGTATGCAAAAGTGTTTGTATTTCGAGATCCTCTCTGTGCAAGTGAACACATGTACAAAGTATCATTACATGACTTTTTCATGTCACTCTAGAGCCTACCAATTTTCCTAGTCATTTTAACTATACTTCACACACATTATCCTCTAATTGATTCCCCCAATCAATTTAGGGTATAGATTTTGACTTTCAACTGTCTCTCCTTCATGGAACTAAATAATGAAGAAGGAGAAAGTAATTTTGAGCATCAGGAAGTTGATGCTCAGAGGAGGTTTCAGTCAAAATTTTAAGAGGAAAAATCAGTGAAACAGAGAAGTAGGAAGTGACACTAGTAATTCGCAATGAGGATGGAGATCTGGTAAGTAATTTGTGTTTGTGTAATGGCCTCATTATCTACAGTGTTTGTGTGCTGTTATTGGTAAATATTTCAGAAAAATTACTCAGTGAAGCAAATCTTACCTTTTTACACAAACTCTTCTATTTAGAACAGTCAGAAGCATAAAATAGTTTTCAAAAATAAACTCAACCAAATAGTCTTGACTGCAGTTTGTCTTTGTGGAGCGGTTTTCATTTCTTCTTCCTTTTCAGAAAGGAAAATAGTTTTTACTTGTCTGAACAGAAAGCACAAAACTGGCATGCTCCTTACTCACAAAAAATTCCACAATCTGACATTGCCTCAATCATTTTACTTTGCTTTCACTTATCCTGCTCATAAAATATAATTATTTATAATTTTAGAGACACAAATATATCTTGTAATACATTTTCTACTTGAATAGAAGGATGCAAATTTTAAGGGGTTCTAGCAAGTATGTAGTTTCTCTATGTAGGGGATGATTATGGGGATAATTCTGAAACAGAGCTACTCAGTTACAAGACAGAAATGATGGGCCTATTATTTCAGACTATTTAAGCAAGATCTCCATCAGAGATAGCACTTGTAAAACATGTAATTTTCTTGATCTTTTCAGCATTTATTCTACACTAAGCGACAAAACAGAAAATAGTAGATTCATAGGCATATATGAATTGTCACTTTCTATCACACTTTGAATTTGCTTTGTCTAAAACTGAAGATTAAAGAAAAATACCTAAGTAAACAGGTTTGAAGCACTGACTTCTAAATATCAGTGAATAAATAATACAATAAAATACCTTCCCACCATTTCATGATAAGCTGTAACTGAGGCTTTTAATTTTCTTCATTTTGTTCAAACTCTTAGGCCAATAATTTAGATTTAGTTCTATTAAGCATGTTTTTAAAATACCAAAAGTTGTTTTGTTATAAAATTGTACACATTTTTTTGCATATTTTTGTGTGCCTTTGCTCAGAATCCCTTCTGTCACTTATCCATCACAGAGAACTTTCATTCTAATTTATAATTCACAGAGAGGCAGATACCAATAGCAGCAATAATTCTTCGTCTTTAACCCTCCCACACAACTGTCTTTATATTTTCTGTAGGGGGTAACATCATCTATTGTTAAAATTCTGCAGCAGGAGAGAAACTTTCTACTGGAGCCTATTTACAATTGCTTCTTATTTTAAGAAGCTTTGTTGTTGGGATGAAGTTTTCTGTGAAAGAAGGTGTTAAGGCCAAAGAGTTGGGCTCTGACCCATTTTGGGGTAAGAAACTGGAACTGGCGTGACAAATGTAAGAATTGAAGGATGGGATTTGGCAGTTAAAGGGAACAGGGATAGCGTGAAGAAATGGGAATAAGAAAGAAGCAAATTGAAAGGGCAAGGCAAAGAGGAGCAGCCTTTGGCATAACAGGAATTCTGTGCCCTACCTATGAAGCTTGGAACAGAACATAAGTTGTCTACTTGTTTTCTTTTTTATCAGCAAATATGTTTAAATCCTCTGGAAAAATGTCTGCTGCATTTCGTTCTCTTTCACACATATGATCATGAACAGTGACTTCCTTATTTCATTAATTCACATGGCAAAACTCTGTATGGTGGTTTGAAATATTTCAGAGGACTCATACCATCGCCAGTATGAAAACCTGCTCTTGTTTTCTCTATTTGTTTTCAAACAGAAGAAATTACATGTACCAAATTACATTCAAAGAACATTGGGTTACACAGAATTTAGAAATGCCAGACTTAGAGCTAATAACCACACAACTTTTGGACAGATTTCAGCTCATTTCACAATGAGTTTTTAATGACTATATTTTCTTACTCTTTTCTAATGCTTGGTCAAAAGGTTATTTTTGAATGTTAAGCATACCTGGTGGGAATACAGAATTACTGCAGCCATGTTTTTTGGTAATATTTCTGATCACCTCACCGATACTGATTCATTTTTCCAGTGCTCTGTGATGGGAGGGTGTTTCACTCCTGATATCGTTACATTGCTCACAAGTAATGACATGCCTTTCTTAGCAACTGTTTTGACAGATATTCAGTTTTATTTTCTAGCTTCAAAAGCTCAGTTTTGTTCCTCATTTCTGGTGCTGAAGATGAGTTTGTTTTCCATCTCTGAACACTACTAGATTTGGGGATGCTATAAAGAGAACCATTTTCCACAGCCTTGCTGTCTTTGGCTGAAATTAGAAAGTCTTTTTCAGTTTCAAAGCCCTTTTCACTTCAGCAGTGGGTACAAGCAGCAGTTGTCCAACATAAGCAGATGATCCAAAGGAAAAATAAAAAATATATTCTTATAATGAACACCTGATCCTCTGATAAGATGGTTCTGAACATTAAAGGGATATAGATTGCTAATAATAAAGAGAGGTTTAATGATTTTTATGTCTTCAAGACACTTTCAACTTAACTACATTTGCACAATAGTTATTAAAATGCAACTGTTATCTCTTAATCTTATGTATCCCTTATTATCAGAGCACCTGATTACGACACAATCTGTAATTAATGGAATTGCTTTGAGTGACAGACTAGACCTTCTGAAGCTGGGCCAAGTGAGCCACTGGTCATGTCTGCACCTCCTCAGTTGTGCTTTGGTGAAATGATCACCAGCTACATCTCAGATGAGGGATTCATTTCCTCTGTGTTAGTCTCAGTAATCAGATGTTCTCCCAGAAATTGGATGAAGCTCTAAGATATATTGTATCTGTTCATCCTAACCTCTTCTCATCATTCTTCCATATCTAGAATTTGCACCGGGGATTTTGACAGGAATTGTTTCTCTGTTGCTACTGAAGTTGAATGCATCAGTGCCGCTCATTGTCATGGGCATGAGAGACATCTCAAGAGAAATAGTCAAAGCAGAATCAAGCTAAACTACCTTAATTTACAGTAGCATTGTTGTTTGTCTTATGGAAAAGAATGTAATTACTTCATACTGTTGCTGTCTATTTCTTGCTTTAACTGGTGCCAAAATAATCAACTTTCACATAATGGCTTGCTTCTCTGGTTGGATTTACTAAAGGTGATAGAGACATCTGTACAAACTTGGAAGCAGAAGATTAAGTTCTATTCTTTGCTTTCCTTTCACTTGTTACGTGCTTTTGGGAAAATGGTATTACCCACATGTTTAGTGGCTTCATCCATAAGATCAATATCAAGCCTTTTTTTCATGATGCTCTGAGGTTTCTCTAAATCTCAGTAACAGAATATAGTTTTTACCATTTTAGACTAAAAATGTTCTACTTTACCATTCCTTATTATTACTATAGTTCCTCCATCACTAACAAATGTTCTTGTTTTTCATCTCACTAAAAATATTCATATTTTGTTTTGAGCCTCATTACATTCAGTATGTATTAAATTTAAGAGAAAGCATTTAACATTTATTTTAAAATTTGAAAAAGCTGAATTCTAAAATTTAAAAAGGGCAATTGCTTAGGTTGAGGAGGGTTGAGGCTTTTTGGTTTTTTTTCTGTAAGTAGGGTTGAATTTAAAGGTTAACAGAAAGATCTACTGAGAAATTGCTTTTCCATTGGGATAATTAAGACCACATCCTAGTGGAGTAAGAGTCAAGTCTTAATTGTTCACAGAATAGCTGTCCAGATAGTGTAAGTTTGTGAAGGTAAGGCAGCCAAGGCCTCGTTGGTGTTCAGCCCTAATTACATAATCTGAATTACAAAAAGCAAGGGATCCTCAGGTGA